>JASVEL010004103.1:0-29075 GCA_032618575.1 Nicotiana noctiflora | reverse complement strand
TCAATAGTGAATGTATAAAAGTATTACCGGTATTAAACCAATAATCTTCACTTCAACAATATTTATATTACCGGTGTAAAACCAATAAATGACAATAAATCAACGATACATCCCCGTTACCGGTGTAATACCAATAACTCTTAATCAACAATTTATATGTACTTTACCTGTATAAAACCAATAAATGATAATGAATCAACAATTTACCTCTGTTAACCGGTGTAATACCAATAACTCTTAATCAACAATTTATATGTATTTTACCGGTATAAAATCAATAAATGATAATGAATCAACAATTTACCTCTGTTACCGGTGTAATACCAATAACTCTTTATTCAATACTCTATATGTATTTTACCGGTATAAAACCAATAATAATTTCCCTTCACATAATCACTTAGCATTAATAAGAATTTAATCCATTTTTAAGACTCACAGTCATGCTCGACCTCCAACGTATAGATACTCGTTACCATGCCTATACGTCGGACTCCACATATCACAATTATACATAAACTCAATTCCTATTCCCTCAAGCTAGGATAGAACAAACACTTACCTCAAATGTTTACGAACAACTCAATCCGTAGCAATGCCTTTTCCTTTCAAATTCAGCTCCAATCCAATCGTATCTATACACAATTGACTTAATATCATTAATTCTACTTAACAAACTAGTTCATAAGGCTAAATATAATTTTTACAACATTCTGCCCGGAATAGTGAAAATCGACCCCGGGCCCACATCTCGAAAAATTTTGAAATTCATATTTCCGGAATCCTCGTCTCGCCACGAGTCCGTATATACCAAATTCACAAAAATTGGAGTTTATTTGACCCCTTAAATCACTATTTCTATCCAAGAGGGTTTTCTACCCTTTTCAACAAAAATTCTTAAATTAAACACTAAAACTTGTAATAGATTCGAGTTATATCACCAAAATTGAGTTAAGAACACTTACCCCGTTGTTTTCTCCAAAAATCCCTCGAAAAATCGCCATATCCGAGCTCCAAATCGTCAAAAATGGCAATATATTTTCGGACCTCAAATATATTCTGTCCGGCACTATTCACGGACACTATTCACGGTACTGTTCACGGACACTGTTCACGGTACTGTTCACGGACACTGTTCACGGACACTGTTCACAGCAGATTTTTCTGCATTTTCTGCCCATTTTCTAAGTCCGGAATTATTCCGAGACACCTCCGAAACACTCCCGAGTCCGGAATTATTTTGAGACACCTCCGAAACACTCCCGAGTCCTCGGGGATCCAAACCAAATATGCACATTGACTCTAAAACATCACACCAACTCGCTCGAGTGATCAAATCGCCGAAATAACATCAAAATCATCAATTTTCATCAAATCAAGGCCTAAGTTTCCAAAAACTTCAGAAAATACACTTTCGATAAAAAACCAAACCAAACGATGTCCGAATAACCTGAAAATTTGCAAACATATCCAAAATCACCTAACGAAGCTACTGCAATTGTTGGAATTCCATTCCGACTCCCGGATCAAAATATCACCTATCGATCGGATTCCGCCAAAATTCCAACTTCGCCAAAATAGGCTAACTTCTTCACCGGACCTCCAAAATTACTTCGAATTGCGCTTCTAAGTCTTAAATCATCCCCCGAAACTAACTGAATCATCGGAATTCAGTTTCGAGCCCTCTAACTCATAAGTCAACGTTGGGTTAACTTTTCCAACTTAAGCTTTCCTTAAAGAGATTAATTGTCCCTTTTCCTACCAAAATCGATCCGAATTGACTCAAAGTTTGCACACAAGTCACATTCGATATTATGGACTTGTACCAACTTTCGAAATCGCATTCTGACCCCGATATCAAAATTTTCACTTCCGGTAGAATTTTCTCATAAACCTTCAAATTCCTATATTTAGCCAAATGACTTCAAAATGACCTCCGGACATCCGAATTCACTTCCGATCGTTTTCCCGACTCCAAAATCACCATACGGATCTATTCCCAGACTTGGAATCCTAAATGGACATCTATAACTCTGAAATGCCTTCCAACCCAAATTTATGAAATTTTTCTAAAATACTAACTTCCACCATATACGTCGAAATGCTCACGGGTTATGAAAAACCAAAACCGGACATACGCCCAAGTTCAAAATCATCATACGAGCATGCTGGAACATTTAGATCCCAATTCCGAGGTCATTTACTCAAAATTTCAATCCTAGTTCATTTCTTCAACTTTGAGCTTTCAAAATGAGAATTTCCATTTAGATTTGACTCCAAACTTCCTGAATTTTAATTCTGACCATACACACAAGTCAATATACCTGAGATGAAGTTGTTCATGGCCTCAATCTGCTGAATGACGCGTCGGGGCTCAAAACGACTGGTCGGGTCGTTACACATTCTTTATCAGAAGGATCCGTCTTATTCCCATCTCCGGGTGTTTGGGTGTTTATGTTATCCTTTTATCCCTTCTACACTCATAAACAAACTTCAACCCCGATCAACTCCTTGTGTTTTTTTGGGGTATCTGTCATATTATCATGGGTATAAATGCTTTGATTTGTCATCTAGAAAAATCATCATTATCCATCACATAATATTTGATGAGATGCAATTTCCCTTTGCCTAGTTACATACTCCTCAAACTCACACGTATCAGTTTCTGGATAATGGACCATCTCCCTACATGGTCCATCATTTCACTACTCCCACGAACCCATCGATTGAACCACTTCCTACCTCATACGCGCCCATATTGCCAAGCCCAGTTATTATACCTCCCTCTTTTGAATACTACTATACCCGTAGGGGCGTAGAGGAGTTTTTCCAATTTAAGGACAGTCAAACGGGATTAGTTATTAAAGTTTTAAAAGTCGCCACTTGAGAATATAATGGTGTCCCAAGTCATCGGTTTAATCCCGAACTGAGGAAAATTTGACTCTATTACAGTCTGCGAACTAGAAATCCGGATAAAAAATTCTGTAACCTGGGAGAAGGTGTTAGCACTCTCGGATTCCGTGGTTCTAGCACGGTCGCTCAACTATTGTTTTGATTTTATCTAATTTCAATTATATATTTTAATCATGTGCATTAGTTTTCCTCTTTTGAATTTTAAGAATTGGAACGTCGTGAAAATACATCTTTGACCATACCATACCAGTATTCCTGTGGCTTTGGATACATTTCGACTTCGTTGGGAGTAGGATTTGGGTCACATAAATGTGCACCAGTTCAAGTGAATTCATATTAAAGTTGTGCCTAATGGTGTCTATTCTTCGTTACTTTGGGAAAGATCGTGAAATTAGCTAAACGATCCTTCCGGGTCTAAAGATTTTATTATAATTATTTGAGGGCCCCATGCATTTTTGCCTTATAACGAGGCTCATCTCATTCGTATTTTAGAGGCCAAACCTAGGATGTGCTATATTTTCTAATTCTGTTTTTCCCCTTAATAAAAATGTTTATTAGCAGTTTTTTATATCATCAACTATTTGGATCCAGGCCATTATTCGTTATTGGGCCTGGAATCTGGGTTAACTTAATAGAACTGCACCAAGGTGCAATTGGCTACTTGAAGACCAGTTAACATTTCCGTATCTGTCTCTCACAGGCACAAAGGCCATATCGATTGGATCTGGGCCTCTATTCATGACCAGGCCCAAATCATTACTAGGTCCAAGGAAGGTTCAAACATTTTTAATAAACTAACAGAGATATAAGCAAATTTTATTAAGTTCAGTATCTGAAATTAAATAGACATATTAACACTGATTTATATTTGAATACTACTATTTAGTCACTCAGCTTAACTTTGTCTGATCTATGTATTATTTATCAGTCGAGACAATACTTATTAAGATGTAAACCTACCTCGTTGTTTTTGTTTAACTAGAAACATTAATCTAAATCTTCAACCAAAACACATTCGAATTGCAATCTGAATTTCATTCACACTTAAATTCCTGTTTTATACCATACCACTAAGTTTAAACGCGAGTTTTATAACTAAACCAATTTAAATGATGCTAAGCCATTAACGTGATTTAAATTTTAACTAAGTCATACTTTTCAAATTAATAGCTACTGATTCAGAGTTCAATTAACAAAATATTTCGCCAGTTTGTATTATACTTCTGATTTCAGAACAGATGTCAATCTATAGGTAAATTAACTAAGTTTTAGCTAGTTTTTAGCTTTAAATCTAGATGATCATTTTGACTTATCTATTTAGTGTATTTCCTATATTACTATCTAACTACTAATGTAATCTGAATTTAAAGTTCAAACAGTCCAAGTCTTTATTACAGTTAGAAGTCCTAATAAATTACATAGTTTCTAATTATCAAGCTATAAACAAAACAGAATTACGAAAGAAAACTACTGCTCATTCCATTTCTTCAAACTTCAATTACATCCTTGAGAGGTAGTAGTGTACCTGATCAAATTGGGAGGAAAACAGTGAGTTCTAGGGGAGTGAAGGAGAAGAAAATCAGTGATAGGCAGTAATCCAAGTATCAACATCAATGAATGCAAATTAACACAACAACATGCTCGATTTCAGAGTGGAAAACCCAGTGAATTCAACCAAACAAGTAGAAGACCCAGTGAACTCAACCAAACAAGTGAAGAACAACGAACAAAAATCCAAAATATCACTCGAACCAACAGTAATGTCACAACAACAGTATTTTCGTGTATTTCAGTGTATTCCAGATTTCAAATCTTCTGAACCTTTTTCAATAAGGCCTAAAGGGGACTATTTATAGAGTAAAATGGGAAGGAAATTTGAATTAGATATTCAGATTTCCCACCCCTACACTTTTAAATTATTTTCAGTTTAGTCTAGGTGAATTAAACAGGAATACACTTGAACCCATGCTAGAAGGTTCTAGGGTATTCTCTATTATTCTATTTAGGTGTAACCCTCACTTGCTAATGTTTTCTACCTATTTACTATTAAGTTATACCTAGAATGCCCTTTATTGCTTAACTAATTATATTAAAACCAAGCCTATTTGTCTTTTATACCATTAATCTTTCCAAATTACTCACAGAATACCATTTGCCTATTCCCCTTTTACCCCTGTGTTTTATGTTTATTTACCCGACCAACCTTTAGGTCAATTTAGTCCTTGAGCAGTTAAAAATTAGAACAGTATTTAATAAATAACCCCAATACTTAGACTTTATATTATAGCTAATTTAGAGCTAAGTAACCCATTTTGAGGAATGACCACTTTGCAGACATAGCCACAAATAGCCTTTTAATTAATCAGGGATCCATACAAGTCAAAAGTCAAAAGTCAAAACTGTATTGCAATGATAGCCAACATTAAGCAGTTTTTTACAAACATAGCCCTAATACGACTAATTACTCAGAAATTCAGAAGTGTCAAAAGTCAAATTGTATTGCAATGATAGCCAGCATTAACAATCTTGAAAATATAACCCTAATACGACTAAACACTCGATTAACAGGACTCGAAGAAACAATTTGATAATGGTTGAATCCAATTAACCAGAACACTTAATAGAAAATTAGATCTATCAAGCAAGAACCTTAAGCGACTACAAAGCATGCGATTTAATTTATGACTTTAATCAGAAAAGGAGAGCATACATTCAATTTCATGTATAAACAGAAAAACCTTGAGCATGCATTAGATTCAGGCTAGCAAATAATAAAGACAAAATGAAGCACAGTAGAGAAAACAGGGTTTGGGGCTACTTAGCTTTTCTGTTGGTTTTTGTTTTCTTTCTTTCTTTCTTTTCCTTCTTTTTCTTCATTTTTCTTCATTTTTTCTTTCCGGTTCTTGATTTTATGGTTGTCTGGAGGCCTTGAACCTTTCTTGACTGTTAGTCTTCCAAAAAAACTCTTGGAGTCTTATTTGTTGTGAAAGACTCATTTTTTAAGGTTGGGGTTCGATTGGGGTGGTTTTTGGTTTGGGGGTATCCACCGGAGTAGGGTTCCGGCGGGATATTTTTTTATATTCGAAGGGCTGGCTCATATTCGAGGGAAGGTGGTTGGATAGGGTGAAAGAGGGGCTTAGGGTAGTTCTACGGTGTTACTGGTGGAAGCTAATTCAAAGAGTTGTGATCGCCGGCTAGGGTTCCGGCGACCTGCTTTTCAAGATTCGAGAGGAAGAAAAGGGTCTTGGCTAGAGTTAATGTGATGGGGTGAAAGAAGAAGATGAGGGGGGAGGGGGGGAGGGGATGTGGAAATTGGTCGGAGAAGATGACCAAAAACGGACCAATGGTAGGGTTTCGATGGTCCAAATGGAGAGGGGGAAAGGAAAGTATGGCGGTTAGGGTTTGGTGTTATGAGGTGTGAGGTGTATAATGGCTAAAATGTAACAGAGGGTGTATAGATATAACAGACATGTAATGATGGTTCCCAGCCATTGGATTAGATCAAACGAATGGCCAGGATTCACTGGCCATTAAATGGCGTCGTGTGGTTTAAATGAGGCATTCATCTCATCCGTTGGATGTCTTATATGAACGGTTGTGATTGCTTCCCACGGATGACGTTGCTTGATTTAAATGAGGTCTTCCTTTTATCTGTTGGATGATTAAATGAACAGTTGTGATCATTTCAAATTAATGACGTCGTTCTAATTATTATACAACCGTTTGTTTTAGTCCGTTATTCAATTTTTCAACGGTCCAGATCTATTTCTTTTAAGCGACGTCGTTTAGTTTTTGTATAGGCAAGACGGTTAATTCTTTTGGGCTAGGTCCGTGTAATGTATTGATTGGGCTGGTGAATTTTGTAATTTGGCCCAAATACTTTGTATTTTGTACTTTGTATTATACCTTATATTTTTTGTATTTTCGTATTGTATTTTATTTATTTATTTTCTGTTTTTTACTGTATTTATTATCTCTTGTACTTTGTATGTATTTTGTATTTTTCTTTTTTTTAAGAGTAATTATCCTATATTTTGGTATTTTCTAGTTAATACAAGAATGTATTCTGTTTTAATTTTCTATACTTTATTTTTAATAAATAAAAACAAACACCGGTATTTCTACACAATGATCAACAAGTTTCAAACAAAAATTATTTTTATATATTTATATTTTGAACTATTTTGCTTGGGGAAAAAATCACGTGCTCACACCAGTCAGTGGATCTTCCTCGTCCACTGGGTAGAATAGTCCTCCCCCGCCATCTGGGCCGAGCCCAACTTCTCCTTCCATACTCCCACCTAGCTCTCCTACTCGTCTAACCCCGATATCTCACTCTAATCTATCTACAGGTCCTATTACTAGGAGTCAGCATGGGATCTACAAACCTAAGAAGTGTTTCAACCATCTTACATCCGTATCTAAATACCCTTTACCCTGTAACCCTTTGTCTACTCTTCGTGACCCAAATTTGAAAATGGCTATGGATGATGAATATAATGCTCTTATTCAAAATAAGATGTGGGAGTTGGTTCCTCGTCCTCCAAATGTTAATGTTACTCGGTCTATGTGGATTTTTGCTCATAAAGAAAAATCTGACGGTTCGTTTGAGAGGCATAAAGCTCGTCTTGTAGGTGATGGTAAAACTCAACAGGTTGGCATGGATTGTGGTGAGACGTTTAGTCCAGTAGTCAAACTGGCCGCTATACACACGGTTCTCAGTTTGGCTCTTTCAAAGGATTTGCCGATTCATCAACTTGACGTCAAAAATGCTTTCTTACATGGCGAAATCAAGGAGAGACTGTTTACATGTATCAACCTTTGGGGTATCAGGATCCTGATAGACCTAATCATGTATGTTTGCTGAAGAAATATCTTTATGGGCTTAAACAGGCTCCGTGGGCTTAGTATAAGAGATTTGTCGACTATGTCCATACTCTTGGGTTTTCTCACAGTACTTCAGATCATTCTTTGCTTGTTTATCGTCGAGATACTTCTATGGCTTATCTTTTATTGTATGTCGACGATATTATTTTGACTACTTCCTCTGATGAGCTCCGCCGGTCTATCATTTCACTCCTGAGCTCAGAATTTGCTATGAAGGACTTGTGACATTTGAGCTATTTTTTGGTCATTGCTGTCACTCGTCATACTAGCGGTTTATTTTTATCTCAAAAGAAATATGCGGTTGAGATCATTGACCAAGCTGGCATGTCATCGTGTAAGCCATCTCCTGCTCCAGTTGATTCAAAACTAAAGCTCGGTCCTACTACAAGCAAACCTATTGAGGATCCATCTATTTATAGGAGTCTTGTAGGGGCACTTCAATACCTTACATTCACGAGACCCGATATTACTTATGTTGTGCAACAGGTATGCTTATTCATGCATGACCCGAGGGATGAGCACATGCACACTCTTAAGCGCATAGTGCGCTACCTACAGGGTACTCTGGATTTTGGTCTTCACCTTTATCCATCTTCCAAATCCACTCTTGTCTCGTATACTAATGCCGATTGGGGAGGGTATCCCGATAAATGGTATTCAACATCGGGTTATTGTGTCTTTATGGTTGATAACTTGATCTCTTGGTCTGCCAAATGTCAAGCTACTTTATCTCGTTCTAGTGTAGAGGCAGAATACTGAGGGGTTGTCAATGTGGTTTCTGAGTCGTGTTGATTGCAAAACTTGCTTTTGGAACTTTATTGTCCTATTCCATGGGCTACATTAGTATACTTTGATAATGTTAGTGCCATATATCTTGCTGGTAATCTTGTTCAGCATCAACGCACTAAGCATATTGAGATGGATATTCATTTTGTACGGGAAAAGGTGGCTCGTGGCCAGGTTCGAGTGTTACATGTCCCCTCTCGTTATCAGACTGCATATATCTTCACCAAGAGCCTTCCGTTGGTGTTATTTGAGGATTTTCGGGACAGTCTTAGCATTCGACGACCACCCACTTTGACTGCGGGGGTGTGTTAGAATATTGTATAAATATATTCTGACAGATTTATATATCATATTTGGTAGGTGTATATTTAGTTCCTAATATATAGCTAGTTAGTTTCCTTAATTATAGCCTAGTTATACTCTTGTATTTGGTGTATATAAATGGATTTTTCTAAGGAAATGAGGCAGGACATTAATCTTTTTCAAAAACAACATTAAAACACCAAATTTGTATCGGATTCAAGTCTAACAATTTCAAGAACTTCCAAATTCCATTTTTTATCAAAAATCCAACCAAACCACGTCCGAACGATATGAAATTTTGTAGACAAGTTCAAAATGACATAACAAAGCTACTGCAACTCTCGAAATGTCATTCCGACCCTCGGATTAAAATCTCACCTATCAACCAGAATTCGCCAAAATACTAACTTTGCTAATTCAAGATTAATTCTACATCGGTCATCACAAAAATATTACGGACACACTCCTAAGTTCCAAAACACCTAACGAAGTTATCCTAACCGTAAAATTTGCATTTCAAGCCCTCAAACATATAAGTCAATTGTCACGACCCCAAATCCGGTCGTGATGGCGCCCAGCACATTGCTAAGCCAGCCTGACCAATCAATATCAACCACGGAGCTAGAAGCTCTCTTTAGCCCATTTAAGAATATAAATTCACGAAATAACAGCGATACATATAATGAAAACGGGGAACCAAGTCCCATAATACATCAACTCCCATAGACCGAAGGGTCAAGAGTCATGAGCCTCTACCGAACATGAGTGTATAAAGGTTTACAAGATACCAAGTGCGGAAAGAAAAGTCAATACAAAATCAAGAGACAGTAAGAGGGAATATTGGGTCCTGCGGACTCTGCAGCTACCTCGAATATCCACAAATGTCGCCTCGCACAGCTACTAGATCACTGCTGAGAGGTACCTGGATCTGCACACAAGGTGCAGGGAGTAAAATGAGTACTGCCAGACTCAGTGGTAATAAACAAGGGTAAGACAGTGCAGATAAGAAATCCGCAATAAAGCACTATGTAAAGCTGTAATCAAATACCCTGTCACAGAATCAATATCAACTGTACCTGTACCAACAAGTACCAGCAAAACAGTATAACAGCTAGCAAATGTAGCTAAATGCAATGCAATACATGATATGACCGCTACAGCGCGTAGCCCGATCCAATTTGGGTACCCGTGCTCACTGTGGGGGTTCAGACTCCGGAGGGGCTCCTACAGCCCAAGCACAATATCACCGCGGCGTGCAGTCCGATCCAACATATATACCGCTGCGGCGTGCAACCCGATCCACTACCAGTCAGCTAATATGCAAATACAGCCTCGCAGGCTCAAAAGTAGTTTTGAAAACATCTTTTATCATTTTTCAGTTGAAAACAGTAATATCAAGTTCCAGAGATTGGAAATAGCATGATAACAGAGATAGCTACGGACTGGTAGTAACTAACATGTCAATATGATAAGACAATGATAACGATCCTCGCGGGATCCAATAACTGGCTCACGGCCCACAAGTATACTCAACCTCCCAAGAATGGGGTTCCTCGGCTCAAGAGTGGCCAATATCACAATATATAGTATGCAACCATCCGAGAAGGAGGTTCAACGGCTCAAGAATAGCCAATTATCATAATACAGTATCAACAAGTCGGACTAAGCCATAGTCCCCAATCACAATCGACCCCGCACTCACAAGAGAGTACGTGTCTCGCCGCCATACAGCGTCACAAAGTGGTATACCGGGGTTTCGAACCCGCTGGTCATCACCCACATCTATTACTCACCTCAATACAGCGCGACGACTACTCCGCAATGCCTTTGCCACGAGAATCAAGCTCCGCACGCGTAGAATATGATCAAATACAGTAGAAACACAACAAATTAGGCCAATGGGACGACACCCAATCAATACAACTCAATTTACATCAAAATTCCCAAAGTTGTCAAAACTCGACTTTTGGTACACTTCTCAAAAAATTACAAAAGTCACATATTCGGAATCCTCATCTCGATACGAGTCTAGGCATATAAAATTTACCAAAATCGGACTCCATTTGCCCACTCAAATCGGTGTTTTTCTTCAATTTTGGCCTAGGGCTCAAACCCACCTTTAATCTTCCATTTACAGAGGGATTTAACCAAGGATTTCATGTTAAAATGATGAAATTAAGCCACAAAACTTACCTCCAACGATACCCCGATGATTTCCCAGCAATCTCCCATCAATTTCTTCTCTTGGAACTCAAAAATGGAGGTTTTGGGTATTAAACCCGCGACTGACCAGTTCTGGTTTTAACTTCACTGCCAGCCTATTTTCTTCATCGCGTTCGCGACGCATCTCACGCGAACGCGATGCCTTATTCCTCTTCTTCATCGCGAACGCGACACACACTCATGCGTCCGCGAAGATCAACTCCTCAGCCTCCTGACTTTGCGCGACGTGAAGTCACGCGTCCGCGATGCCTTACCTTTTCCTCTAACGCGAACGCGACCTAACCCATCGCGAACGCGATGGCCAACTGGCCCCAACCTACGCGAACGTGGCATTGCCCTCGCGAACGCGATGACTTACTGAACCTGGCCTACACGAACGTGGAACTTACCTTTGCGAACGTGAAGGCTTATTTCATGCCCAGTGATCTGCAATTTACAGCAGACCTTTTCTTGTTTCAAAGTGCCGGATGATGGTCCGGATTCACCCCGAGGCCCCCGGGACCCCAACAAAAACCACCAACATATCCCAAACACATGATACGAACTTGTTCCAATCATAAAAACACTTTCCTAAACATCAAAATCACCAATTACACACGGATTCAAGCCTAAGTTTCTTCAAAACTTCCAAATTACACATTCCATCAAAAACCCGACCAAACGACGTCCGAATGACCTAAAATTTTGCAGCACATCCAAAATCACCTAACGGAGCTACTGCAACTGTCGGAATTCCATTCCGACCCCCGGATCAAAATCTCACTTACCGTTCGGATTTCGCCAAAATTCAACCTTAGCCAATTCAAGCCTATTTCTACACCGGGCCTCCAAATTCAATTCCGATTGCTCCCCTAAGTCACAAATCACCTCCCGGAACTAACCAAATCATCAGAATCTGATTCCGAGCCCTCTAACCAAATAATCAACTTCGGGTTGACTTTTCCTTATTCAAGTTTCCTTCAAAAAGGCTATATGCCTCATTTTCAATCTAATTCACTCCTAACTCCCCCGATAGACTCTAACACTGATATAAAATCATAAAACATGTATTTACAACATAACGGGGTGGTAATTCCCGTGACGACGGGCCGGGTCGTCACATTCTCCCCCTCTTAAGCAAATGCCCATCCTCGAGCGGGTCAAGAATCATACCTGAAGTCTCGAGCAAGTGAGGATATCTGCTCCGCATCTCCCGCTCTATCTCCCAAGTGGCCTCCTTCACGGGTCGACCTCTCCACTGAACCTTAACTGATGCAATCTCCTTAGACCTCAATTTTCTCACCTGACGACCCAAAATAGCAATAGGCTCCACATCATAGGATAGATCACCATCAAGCTGAATGGTACTAAAGTCTAAAACATGAGACGGATCTCCAATGTACTTCCGGAGCATAGACACATGGAATACTGGATGGACGCTGGATAAACTGGGCGGCAAGGCCAACTCATATGCCACCTCTCCAACTCTCTTAAGTATCTCAAAAGAACCAATGTACCTAGGACTCAACTTTCCTTTCTTCCCAAACCTCATGACACCCTTCATAGGTGAAACTTTCAACAATACTTTGTCACCAACCATGAAAGACAACTCTCGAACTCTACGGTCCGCATAACTCTTCTGACGAGACTGTGCTGTGCGAAGCCTCTCTTGGATCAACTTTGCTCTATCTAGAGCATCCTGGACTAACTCACTCCCTATCAATCTAACCTCACCAGGCTCAAACCATCCCACGGGGATCTACACCGCCTGCCATACAATGCCTCATACGGGGCCATCTGAATACTCGACTGATAACTGTTGTTGTAGGCAAACTCGGCAAGTGGTAGGAACTCATCCCACGAACCACCAAAGTCAATCACACACGCTCGCAACATATCCTCCGGAATCCGAATAGTACGCTCGGATTGCCCATCCGTCCGGGGGTGAAATGCGTACTCAACTCAACCCGTGTACCCATCTCTCACCGAAATGCTCTCCAAAACCGAGAAGTGAATCGAGTACCCCTATCGGATATGATAGACACCGGGACCCCATGCAACCGAACAATCTCTTGAATAAAGATCGCCGCCAACCGCTCCGATAGTAGGTAGTACTAACCGGAATGAAGTGAGCCGACTTGGTCGGCCTATCCACAATCACCCATACGGAATCAAACTTCCTCGCCGTCCGAGGAAGTCCAGGAACAAAGTCCATAGTGATCCTCTCCCATTTCCACTCGGGAATATCAATGCGCCGAAATACACCACCGGCCTCTCGATTCTTGTACTTAACCTGTTGACAGTCGAGGCACCGTGCTACATGTCCGACAATGTCCACTTTCATCTTTCTCCACCAATAGTGCTGTTTCAAATCTTGGTACATCTTAGCGGCTCCTGGGATGGATAGAATACCGCGAGCTATGGGCCTCCTCCAGAATCAACTTACGAAGGCCATCAACATTGGGCACACATATCCGGCCCTGCATCCTCAATACGCCGTCACTATACATGGTGACATCTCTAGCATCATCATGCTGAACTCTGTCCCTAAGGACAGCCAAATGTGGATCATCATACCGGCGCTCACGAATACGATCATATAGAGATGACCGAGATACAACACAAGCCAATACCCTGCCGGGCTCCGAAATATCTAACCTCACTAGCCGATTGGCTAGCACTTGAACATCATAAGCAAATGGCCTCTCCTCAGCTGGAATATATGCCAAGCTCCCCATACTGACCGCCTTCCGGCTCAAAGCATCGGCCACCACATTGGCCTTCCCCGGATGATATAATATAGTAATGTCATAATCCTTCAGCAACTCAAGCCATCTCCGCTGTCTCAAATTAAGGTCTTTCTGTTTGAAGAAGTCTGGAGACTACGATGGTCGGTATACACCTCACAAGACACGCCGTACAAATAGTGCCTCCAAATTTTCAAGGCATGAACAATGGCGGCTAGCTCCAAATCATGAACAGGATAGTTCTTCTCATATGGCTTCAACTGCCGAGAAGCATAAGCAATCACCTTACCTTCCTGCATCAACACACAACCTATCCCCACTCTCGAGGCATCACAATAAACGATATATGAACCTGAAGCTGATGGCAATACTAACACTGGAGCTGTGGTCAAAGCTGTCTTGAGCTTCTGAAAGCGCTCCTCGCACTCATCCGACCACACTAATGGTGCACCCTTCTGAGTCAATTTAGTCAAAAAAGAAGCAATGGATGAAAATCCCCGAACAAACCGGCGATAATATCCCGCCAAGCCAAGAAAGCTCCTGATCTCTGTAGCTGAGGACGGTCTAGGCCAACTCTGCACCGCCTCTATCTTCTTCGGATCAACCTGAATACCATCACGAGACACCACATGTCCCATAAATGCTACGGACTCGAGCCAAAACTCGCACTTGGAGAATTTAGCATATAGCTTCTCCTCCCTCAATCTCTGCAACACAATACTCAAATGTTGAGCATGCTCCTCCTGACTACGGGAGTAGACTAGAATGTCATCAATGAACACAATCACAAATGAATCCAAATAGGGCTCGAACACACTGTTCATCAGATGCATAAATGTTGCTGGGGCGTTGGTCAGCCCAAACTACATCACAAGAAACTCATAATGACCATATCGGGTCCTGAATGCAGTCTTCATAATATCCGAGTCTCTGATCTTCAGCTGATGATAGCCTGAACGAAGATCGATCTTAGAAAACACCCTCGCACCCTGTAACTGATCAAACAAATCATCTATGCGCGGTAGAGGGTACTTGTTCTTCACCGTCACTTTGTTCAATTGCCTATAATCAATACACATTCGCATGGAACCATCTTTCTTTTTAACAAATAATACCGGCGCACCCCACGGGGACACACTAGGGTGGATGAAACCCTTATCCAGAAGCTCCTGAAGCTGCTCTTTCAGTTCTTTCAACTCACCTGGTGCCATCCGGTAAGGAGGAATGGATATGGGCTGAGTGCCCGGCACCAAGTCAATGCCAAAATCAATATCCCTGTCCGGTGGCATGCCCGGCAGGTCTGAGGGGAATACATCTGGAAAATCCCTCACAACAGGTACAGAATCAAGGCTAGGAGACTCAGCTCCCACATCTCTCACAAAAGCTAAGTAAGATAAACACCCTTTTTCAACCATCTTCTGAGCTTTTAAGAACGAAATGACACGGCTAGGGACGAAATCGGTCGAACCCCGCCACTCAATCCGAGAAATACCAGGAATGGCGAACGTAACTGTCTTAGCATGACAGTCCAATATAGCATGGTACGGAGACAACCAGTCCATGCCCAATATAACATCAAAGTCCACCATCCCCAACAATAACAAATCTGTTTGGGTCTCCAGACCCCCAATAGATATAACACAGGATCTATAGACGTGATCCACAACAATCGTATCACCCACGCGGGTGGATACATGAACAGGTAAGTCAAGACTACCACGAGTCGCACCCAAATGACGTGCAAAATAAGAGGACACGTAAGAATACGTAGACCCCGGATCAAATAGAATAGAGGCATCTCCGTGACAGACATAAATGATACCCGTAATCACCGCATCGGAGGCAACCGCATCACGCCCGTCAGGAAGTGCATAGAACCGTGCCTGGCCTCCACCAGATCTCTCCTCGCCTCTGGGGCGACCACAAGAAGACTGACCTCCACCTCTACTAGTCTGAGATGGTGCTGAAGAGGAGGGTCGATCCCTCTGCTGAGTCTTGTCCCTACGATGTCGAGGGCACTGTCTCCTCATGTGGCCAAACTCTCCACACTCATAACATGCACCTGGTGTTGGAGAAGGGGACTGAAGGGAACCCCTCGCCGCAGAAGAACCCCGAGCTGAAGAAGTAGGTGCTGCACTCTGGGCTGGGAGGGCACTAAGCGATGACTGACCCTGCTGGAACCCCTGTCGACCACGACCATAAGAACCTCCGCTCCGCTCTGGGCGGCCTGAATGAGAAGGTCTAGATGAGCGACCTCTGCTCTGCTGGGAATGCCCTCTAGATGGAGCACCACTGAAACTGCCAGAACCATGAGGCCTCTTGGCCTCCCACTCCTCTCTCTCTCGGCGATGATCCGCCTCAATGGAACGTGCCATATCAACAACCTGCTCAAATGATGATGACAAAACTCTCTCTCGGTCATAAGAATGCGGATAGAGTAGTTGAGGCCATCAATGAACCTCTTGATCCTCTCCCTATCATTAAGGATCATCCATGTGGCATGCCTAGCCAACTGTGTGAATCTGAGCTCATACTGGGTCACAGACATGTCGCCCTGAACCAACCACTCGAACTGGCGACGTAGCACCTCGCGACGAGACTAAGGTACATATTTCTCTAGAAAGAGAGTAGAGAACTGCTGCCATGTGAGAGGTGCTGCTCCTGCAGGCCTACGCCTCTCAAACTCTTCCCACCAATCAAATGCGGGACCGGTGAACTGAAAGGTAGTAAATGAAACTCCGCCGGACTCAAGAATACCAGCCGTCCGCAACATCCTCTGACACTTGTCCAAGAAACCCTGGGCATCCTCGCCCTCAACGCCACTGAAATGGGGTGGCCGAAGTCTACCAAATCTCTCAAGACAACGCCGCTCATCGTCGGGCATAACCTCGAACCATATGCTCTGGAGCCGGAGCCGGTGCAAGTCGGAGGAATAACCGGTGCAACCACCCGAGCGGGGACCGCCTCGGCGTCTGAAGTCCCCGAATAACCGGGTCGGTGTGCGAGCTGCAGGGGTCCGCCGACCACCCCCGTCCGAGATGTTGCTCGTAGTAGCAGTAGCTGAGACTACCCGAGCCAAACCGGAACACACCGATAATATCCGAGCAAGAGTCTCCCGAAGCACCGGGAATAGCAATAGATACCGTCCGGCCCTGAACTGGGGCCGCCGGAGCATCAACCACCGGGGGTTGCTCCGAACCGGCACAACGGGCGGGTCAGCCGGCGCTGCCTCCGCCGCCCTACCTCTACCTCTAGCACGACCGCGCCCACGGCCTCTAACAGTTGGCAATGGAGGTCGTCCACCTCGTCCTGATGCTCGCGTTCTCACCATCTACGAGAGAATAGAATATAGAAGTTCGGTTCTCCGAACAACAAGATCGCACGACACAGTTCAAGAAAAGTGAAGTGTTTCCTAAAGGTTCGCAGCCTCCCGAGGATAAGTACAGAGCGTCCCCGTACCGATCCACAAGACTCTACTAACCGGCTCAAGACTCACGAGGCCTAGTAAACCTAGGCTCTGATACCAACTTGTCACGACCCCAAATCCGGTCGTGATGGCGCCCAGCACATTGCTAAGCCAGCCTGACCAATCAATATCAACAACGGAGCTTGAAGCTCTCTTTAGCCCATTTAAGCATATTAATTCACGAAGCAACAGCGATACATATAACAAAAACGGGGAACCAAGTCCTATAATACATCAACTCCCATAGACCGAAGGGTCAAGAGTCATGAGCCTCTACTGAACATGAGTGTATAAAGGTTTACAAGATACCAAGTGCGGAAAGAAAAGTCAATACAAAATCAAGAGACGATAAGAAGGAATATCGGGTCCTGCGGACTCTGCAGCTACCTCGAATATCCACAAATGTCGCCTCGCACAGCTACTAGATCACTGCTGAGAGGTACCTGGATCTGCACACAAGGTGCAGGGAGTAAAATGAGTACTGCCAGACTCGGTGGTAATAAACAAGGGTAAGACAACGCAGATAAGAAATCCGCAATAAAGCACTATGTAAAGCCGTAACCAAATACCCTGTCATAGAATCAATATCAACTGTACCTGTACCAATAAGTACCAGCAAAACAGTATAACAGCTATCAGATGTAGCTAAATGTAATGCAATGCATGACATGACCGCTACGGCGCATAGCCCGATCCAATTTGGGTACCCGTGCTCACTGTGAGGGTTCAGACTCCGGAGGGGCTCCTACAACCCAAGCACAATATTACTGCGGCGTGTAGTCCGATCCAACATATATACCGCTGCGGCGCGCAGCCCCATCCACTACCAGTCAACTAATATACAAATACAGCCTCGCGAGCTCAAAAGTAGTTTTGAAAACATCTTTTATCATTTTTCAGTTGAAAACAGTAATATCAAGTTCCAGAGATTGGAAATAGCATGATAACAGAAATAGCTACGGACTGGTAGTAACTAACATGTCAATATGATAAGACAATGATAACGATCCTCGCGGGATCCAATAACCGGCTCACGGCCCACAAGTATACTCAACCGCCCAAGAAGGGGGTTCCTCGGCTCAAGAGTGGCCAATATCACAATATATAGTATGCAACCATCCGAGAAGGAGGTTCAACGGCTCAAGAATAGCCAATTATCATAATACAGTATCAACAAGTCGGACTAAGCCATAGTCCCCAATCATAATCAACCCCGCACTCACAAGAGAGTACGTGTCTCGCTGCCATACAGCGTCACAAAGTGGTATACCGAGGTTTCGAACCCGCTGGTCATCACCCACATCTATTACTCACCTCAATACAGCGCGACGACTACTCCGCAATGCCTTTGCCACGAGAATCAAGCTCCGCACGCGTATAATCTGATCAAATACAGTAGAAACACAACAAATTAGGCCAATGGGACGACACCCAATCAATACAACTCAATTTACATCAAAATTCCCAAAGTTGTCAAAACCCGACTTTCGGTACACTTCTCGAAAAATTACAAAAGTCACATATTCGGAATCCTCATCTCGATACGAGTCTAGGCATATAAAATTTACCAAAATCGGACTCCATTTGCCCACTCAAATCAGTATTTTTCTTCAATTTAGGCCTAGGGCTCAAACCCACCTTTAATCTTCCATTTACAGGGATTTAACCAAGGATTTCATGTTAAAATGATGAAATTAAGCCACAAAACTTACCTCCAACGAAACCCCGATGATTTCCCAGCAATCTCCCGTCAATTTCTTCTCTTGGAACTCAAAAATGGAGGTTTTGGGTATTAAACCCGCGACTGACCAGTTCTGGTTTTAACTTCACTGCCAGCCTATTTTCTTCATCGCGTTCGCGACGCATCTCACGCGAACGGGATGCCTTATTCCTCTTCTTCACCGCGAACGCGACACACACTCACGCGTCCGCGAAGATCAACTCCTCAGCCCTCTGACTTTTACTCTACGCGAACGCGACGTGAAGTCACGCGTCCGCGATGCCTTACCTTTTCCTCTTACGCGAACGCGACCCAACCCATCGCGAACGCGATGGCCAACTGGCCCCAACCTACGCGAACGCAGCATTGCCCTCGCGAACGCGATGACTTACTGAACCTGGCCTACGCGAACGCGGAACTTACCTTCGCGAACGCGAAGGCTTATTTCATGCCCAGTGATCTGTAATTTACGCAGACCTTTTCTTGTTTCAAAGTGCCGGATGATGGTCCGGATTCACCCCGAGGCCCCCGGGACCCCAACAAAAACCACCAACATACCCCAAAACATGATACGAACTTGTTCCAATCATAAAAACACCTTCCTAAACATCGAAATCACCAATTACACATGGATTCAAGCCTAAGTTTCTTCAATACTTCCAAATTACACATTCCATCAAAAACCCGACCAAACGACGTCCGAATGACCTAAAATTTTGCATGCACATCCAAAATCACCTAACGGAGCTACTGCAACTGTCAGAATTCCATTCCGACCCCCGGATCAAAATCTCACCTACCGTTCGGATTTCGCCAAAATTCAACCTTAGCCAATTCAAGCCTATTTCTACACCGGACCTCTAAATTCAATTCCGATTGCTCCCCTAAGTCACAAATCACCTCCCGGAACTAACCGAATCATCGAATCCGATTCCGAGCCCTCTAACCAAATAGTCAACTCCGGGTTGACTTTTCCTTATTCAAGTTTCCTTCAAAAAAGCTATATGCCTCATTTTCAATCCAATTCACTCATAACTCCCCCGATAGACTCTAACACTGATATAAAATCATAAAACATGTATTTACAACATAACGGGGTGGTAATTCCCGTGACGGTGGGCCGGGTTGTCACATCAATATCCAATTGACTTTTCAACTTAAGCTTCCTTAAAAGAGACTAAG
This sequence comes from Nicotiana noctiflora, assembly GCA_032618575.1. Classification (NCBI taxonomy): domain Eukaryota; kingdom Viridiplantae; phylum Streptophyta; class Magnoliopsida; order Solanales; family Solanaceae; genus Nicotiana; species Nicotiana noctiflora. Next base: position 8,869 of record JASVEL010004103.1, on the reverse strand, counting down.
TATCTCATTTCCTACTAAAACCAATCCAAACCAACTCGTTCGCACCCAACACTAATAATAAAGCATAAAAAAGCTGAAAATGGGGAAAAATGGGGCGGTAACTCATAAGACAACTGGTCGGATCGTCACAATTATGCTAGAACTCCAGCATAATATACTAGAGTACTTTTCGAGTTTTTAACAGTATTTTCGTTCAGAATTATCTTTACATAAAAAGTGGCTAAATTTTGATTACTATTAAAATTGGGCTATTTTTGAACGACCAGTTGTAAATCTGGCTATTTTTGAAAATCTCCCGACCTATTTGCCTTAGGCCCACTAGACCAATAGCCAATTTTCAGGGGGAAATCATAAATAGCTAGATCTACAACTAGTAATTGAAAAATAACCACAGTTTCAAAAGTAATCAAATTATAGCCACGTTAAAAGATAAAAGTTGAACAAAAATACTCTTAAAATTTTGAAAATATTATAGCATAATATGCTAGAGTTAGAATTTTATTTTACATATGATATTCTTAATGTGTTTGAGCTCCATCATAATATGCTGAAAGTTTTTATGCATGAGCTCCTTAATCCAACATATTATGCTGGAACTTTCTCTATACTGGATTTCCAACATAATATGCCAGATGTTTTTGAGCATGAGCTCCATAATCCAACATATTATGCTGGAACTTTCCGCATTGGATATTTTTCAATGACTTTCGCAAAACATGGACTATTTTGCAACTAGCACTCCGAAATCTGGCTAGCCCGTGTTATTTCACCAATTTTCATGTAGAAATGACGGGTAGTCACTTTAAATGGCTGCTATTAAGGAATTAGCGAATGCATCCTGAATTTTAGTTTTTCAGTTTAATTTTTTGATACAAATGTCCTGAATTGTCCAAAAAATAAGATTTTTCGTTCAGAATTTTCAGGTACTAGTCAATCCCTAAATAGTATCTCTAAAAATGGTCGTTTGTTCACTTTGCCCAATTTTCATCTTGATTTGGAAGTAAACGTTGTCCAATCTATACCATATTAAAAGCACGAAGGTTCTTAGCGAAATGTCATTCGCCTTTTTTTGCCCTTAAAAAATAAATTTTATATTGGACAATAATATAATTAAGTTAATATTATAATATTAGGACGTCAAAATCAGCTAAAATTTTGATTATTAAATTTTTTATTATTTGAACTTTGAATTAACTCCTAATTTTTAGATTACATAAATTTGTTTCTTTTTAATTGTGTAAATTGATATTACTTCTTTCTTACACATACATTAGATATTTACTACCCATAAATAGATCTATTCTAATTATTTCGATGTTGAAGTTGACTACACAAATCTAAACCGAACTTATAAGAAATAATCACTAATGTGTATCAGAAATATATAAAGGAGCTCAGAGTGTCAAAATATAATAAATACATCAGTCATAAATACAACCAAGACCCATTGTATGTACATTTTCTTTAAATATCATTAGTTGTAAATCTTTCGTTAACGAATTTGCAATCGTGAGATATGTTCTAATATGCTCAAGTGATATCCTTTGATTCTGAACTTCTTCCTTGACGGTAAAGTACTTTAATTTCATATGCTTGGTACCTTTGGAGTACTTATCATTCTTGGAGAAGAATACTGTTGCAGCATTATCACAGTAAATTTTCAGCGGCTTGGTAATGGTGTCGACAATCCCAATTCCTGAAATAAATTTTCACAGCCAATGCATGACTTGTGGATTCAAAACATGCCACAAATTTTGCTTCCGTTGTTGATGTAGCAACAACATACTGTTTGGCACTCTTACACGATATTGCTCCTTCAGCTAATTGGAACAAATAACCAAACATGGATTTTCTAGTGTCAATACGTCCAGCAAAATCTGAATCCGAATATCCAACAACTTCCAAATGCTTGGATCTCCTATACATGAGCATGTAATCCTCCGTTCCTTTCAGGTACCTCAAATTTTCTTTGCGGATTTCCAATGATCAATTCCTGGGTTACTCTGATATTTTCCCAACATTCTGACCGCAAAACTAATATCTGGTCTTGTACAAGTCCGAGCATACATTAGACTACCATCAATTGAAGAGTAAGGAATTGATTCCATTTCTTTTCGTTCTACATCATTCTTAGGGCATTGCATGAGACTAAATTTGTACCCTTTTTGAATTGGAGCGATTACCGCTGAACAATTGTTCATATCAAATCTCTCTAGAGCTCTTTCGATATAACCTTTCTGAGACAACCCCAATAATCCTTATGATCTATCACAGAATATTTCTATTCCTATCATATAGGATGCCTCACCCATATCTTTCATTTCAAAATTCTTAGAGAGAAAATCTTTAGTCTCACGCAATATACCTAAATCATTAACAACAAGTAGGATATTATCAACATCTAGGACTAAAAATATAAACTTGCTCCCACTGATATTTTGGTATATACACCGATCGACGGTATTTTCCACAAATTCAAAATGGTATCATTAAACTTTATATACCATTTTCGTGAAGCTTGTTTAAGTCCATATATTGACTTCTTCAGTTTACACACCATTTGACCTTTTTCTTTAATTTCGAAACCCTATGGTTGGTCCATATAAACTTCCTCCTCGAGGTCTCCATACATACGATATACCACCGCTGCGTAGGCGGGTTACGAGAACTTCTAGTCTCCAACACATACATAACACAGGAATCACTATGCCTGATTTCGTACTTCATCGTGCGATTGCATAACGCACCTCAAGCGTCCATTCATACCACGAAAGCCATTCATAAATTTCACCGTGTCATCAACGACTCAATTATTACAGTCGATCCAACGAGAAAATACCACCATACCACTAGATATTATCAATTTATATTACCTTGTCCATTTGCACCATATACCCTGCCAAATTACTAGAATAGCAGTACCATTTTCTTAAATCATCAGAAAGATCGATTCTTGAATCACCTGCAGCTGTCCGCGCTGCTCAATAATTTTATTGACTTCCCATATATTATGAATTGATCTCAAAACCTTGAATATGCCATTATCAACTTTCCATAACACATCGCGTATACCATATCACACTAAGACAACATGGAAATTCATATCCCTTTCCTCCGTTGCAAACATCGGCGCACTCAACTCATCAAGGGCTTTCATGATCCCATATAGAGAAAACTCATTACACATTCCCAGCCTTGCATACCAACAGGAAAAATACACTCATTTTCAAACTATGGTATAACACATCGCAAACTCTTTCTCCCAATTACATTGCATAAATTAAACCGCCAGGACCGAGTCCTTATACTCATACCGAGTTACACAACTGCCAATACTCAAAAGCTTTATTGCACAATATTTGCGAGACTCATTACTTCAAACATACACTAGGAATTAATCGTATTCCTTATCATACCGTTTCGGTTTATTAACAAGTTGATCCATTTACCCAATTTCCTTTCTGATTCATTTTTAATTTCATATCAGTCTTTACTGTAGCACGACAATGCCTCAACCCTTTTTACCACATAAAACTCGTACACAAGACCACATGGTCTAAGGCTCACGGGCCGCTGAATACTCTCTCAAATGTTTCCTAGAAGTATCACATTCTACCACACTTTATTTTGAAGAACTTCCTGCGATTTTGAATTTGTTATCATTACTTCCCAATACTACATAGAATCCCATCATTCATATAATATAACACAAGCCTTGATCTTTTCTAACGAAACCGCCATCTTTAGCCACATACACAATCTTCAGGCACCTGACTGTTACAAGCAAAATCTTGAACACTGCAAAACCATTCTCGGGCATCATTCACCCTTATTCAGCTGTAATCCAACTGTCCTATTGAGTAGAACCACTCGTGTTTTGTTAGAACCCTGACATTGCATAACATGATTACTTACAGATATATTGAGCCATCTTTCCTTTCTATACACCGAACATTCCTTACCAACAGTAGTTCAAAACATCCTAGTATTTCTTCACATCTACGAAGCACCATAACCTTGTCAAAATTTTCCCAACATACTTAAAGACAATGCCCACATAGCACACAACCGTGCAATTAGTTATTTAATAGCAACCTCCCCAACTTGGCTCGAAGCCATTCATCAAAGCACTTTTAACCACTCATATCATTATTATTCAAGTGATGCCGAAATGTTACAATGAGATTAAACTCAAGTCATTTACAAGCCTTGACAGAGACTCGAATCATCAGAGACCTTAACCATTCTGCAATTCTTGCATTTATACACACACCACCAATAAGCCCACTCTCTTTAGGTGATAGAAATCTTTCTAAGTCCCAAATTTTTCAAAAATTTCGGCAGAGTTTCCTTTGTAATTTGGCATATCCACCTGCCAGAGAATCACCAAAATCATCCTAACAATACATCTGCAACTCGACAAGACATCACAATGTATATCAAAAACATAAATCTCAATACTACACAATTATATCATCAGCATTGCTCAAATCATAACACATATACCTTTCACAATGATACACTTAGCACAACCAATCCAGTTTTCTTGAGTTTTAACTCATACTACCACACGTAGTGCACTTTACATTTCCGCTAAGAGGCAATGAACATATTTCTCACACCCATAGCTAGTGCTACATATCAAATCACAATAAGAACCGAATACCTTACAGCTCTCCCATTATTATAATTAAGATCAATACCGATCGTATGAACTTCATAATACCGACTCACGAAATTAGCACCTTGGTGCTCAAGCCATAGACAAGGATTTTCCCTCAAGTCCTCCAGACAGGCCCAACATGAACTCATAGAGATTATATCTCGTACCTCGATTGGGGAATCATAAGTCATCAAGGCAAATTATCACTAAGCACTCGAGTGCGCGCATCAATGTGCAGGAGGAATTTCAAGAATAACAACTCAAACTAAATAAAACACGCACGATGAGAATTCCAAGAATTTGAAACTTTCCTAAAGGTTTGCAGCCTCCCGAGGATAAGTACAGGCGTCCCCGTACCGATCCACGAGACTCTACCAACCGGCTCATGACTCGCGAGACCTGTTAACCTAGGCTCTGATACCAACTTGTCACGACCCCAAACCCCGGTCGTGATGGCGCCCAACACATTGCTAGGCAAGCCCGACCATCTTATCCAATTACCAGCCAAGTATAATTAATACCGATTAATGGGCGTGATTAGCCTATTTTCATAACAAATCAAGAAGTGTAGAAATGAAATACAAGAACACAGTCCCAACCAAATCGTGGTGTCACAAGTCTGAGCCTCTACAAATGAGATCTACTACACAATCAAGTCTAACCAGAATGGAGACAACAAAATGATAAAAAGAAAGAGGTCGGGTACTGCGGACGTTGGCAGCTACCTCGAAGTCTCCACAGAATGGGGATAATAAAGCAGTTGCGATAGCTCAACTGCCCTCCTGAACCTGTATATCTGCACAAAAAGTGCAGGGGAGTGGGGTGAGTATATTTCAACTCAGTGAGTAACAATAATAAACAATAACCGAAAATAAGAACTCCTGTACTATCACTAAACAGTTCTAAGGCGACCCCCACAGCTTAGTCATCACTATAATGAGTACTCTGATCCCCAGTCCACATCTATCTCATCTAGGTCCCACACCGACCACATCCTCGCTCGTACCACTACGGTATACAGCCATCTCAATATATGGAGACATATACATCTGTCTATAACATATAAATATTTCAGTATATATATGAATATGAATAAGTATAATACTGCGGCGCGCAGCCCGCTCCAATACATATACCGCTGCGGTGCACAGCCCGCTCCAATACATATACCGCTGCGGCGCGGCGCCCGCTCCATTTAACGTCGACGGCGCTCACTGGGGGTGTATACAGACTTCGGAGGGGCTCCCTAGGCCCAAGCACTATAATATTGCGGCGTGCAGCACGATCCACACAAATATTACTGCGGCGTGAAGTCCGATCCAATATATATATATGTATATATCTCTATACTGCTGCGGCGTGCAGCCCGATCCCATCATATACACCAGGTGCTCACTGAGAATGTGTGCAGACTCAGACTCCGAAGGGGCTCCTACAGCCCCAGCGCAATAATACTGCGGCGTGCAGTCCGTCCCACATGTATATTACATGTATATTACTGCGGCGTGCGGTCCGATCCAATATATATATTGCTGCAGATATATATACTGCTGCGGCGTGCGGCCCGATCCAATATAGGTATATATATATAATACCTCATAGTGGGTCCTCGACCCTATCCCAATCGGATATACTTGGCCTCTCGTGCCCAATACAATATATCACAGCGGGTCTCGACCCTGTCTCGCTCAATATAGACTTGGCCTTTCGTGCCCAATATAACATCTCATAGCTGGGTCCTCGACCCTATCTCATCTCAATCGGTATAGACTTGGCCTTTCGGGCCCACTCAACTAAAACAGGGAATTCCACCCTAGATAATCTCTCTCAATGTACACATCTAAGTACGGGCTCATATTATGCTATACAGCTAGAGCTACTACTGAGTGTATGTTTCCAACACGATATAAGGGTTACCTAGCTCTACGGGTTCCCTAATGCTCTACGGATCGGCACAAGGCCCCAAACATGGCTATTAGCCCAATTGTACGGTTATAGTCTCAGTAACAGTCATACAACACAGTATTCTATTAGTCGGGAAGGACTAAGTCCGAACCCCCAATCACAATGTCACCACGCCCGTCATAGAACGCGTGTCTCATCTCAATATAGCACTGTGAAGTGCTAGTACGGGGTTTCAAACCCTCAGCACATTGTTTACTACTACCACTCACCTCGAACCGGTAGAAGCTTCAATCCGCCTTGCGCTTGCCTCGCAAATCAATCTCCTCGGGTGCCAAATCTGCTAAAAATCATAGAGAATGCATTAATATACGCTAAATTCACGAAATTCATTCGAAATAACCCAATTTATATCAAAACCCACAAGTTGTCAAAACCCGACTTTTGGTAAACTTGTCGAAAAATTACAAAAATCACATATTCGGAATCCCCATCTCGATACGAGTCTAGGCATATAAAATTTACCAAAATCGGACTCCATTTGCCCACTCAAATTAGTGTTTTTCTTTAATTTAGGCCTAGGGCTCAAACCCACCTTTAATCTTCCATTTACAGGGAATTTAACCAAGGATTTCATGTTAAAATGATGTAATTAAGCCACAAAACTTACCTCCAACGAATCCCCGATGAATTACCAGCAATTCCCGTGAGTTTCTCTCTCTAGAACTTAAAAATGGCGTTTTGGGTATAAGAACCCGCGACTGGTTCTGTTCTGGTTTTTAATTTCACTGCCAGACCATTCCTTCTATGCGATCGCAATGACCCTATGCGATCGTATAGAGTTAAATTTTCCTGCCAATTTCCCCTTCTATGCGATCGCAATGCACTCCCGCGATCGCATAGCACAACCTTCCGGGCCTCATCTTTTCTTCTCTGCGATCGCAACACTGGCTATGCGATCGCAATGCACAGTCTGACAAACCTATGCGATCGCACCCCTTGCTATGCGATCGCTCCAATCTCTTCTATGCGATCGCACAAATGACCCTGCGATCGCATAGTGCCAGTTTCCATACCTATGCGATCGCATCTCCTATTACGCGATCGCATAGAACAACTCGGGGCTCACTTCCATCCTTCTATGCGATCGCAATAACCCTATGCGATCGCATAGAGCATCCGTCTGCAACAAAACCAGCAGCCAACAGCAGTTCCAAAAATAGAAGAAATGGTCCGTTTGGACCCCCGAAATCAACCCGAGGCCCCCGGGACCCCAACGAAAACCACCAACATACTCCAAAACATGATACGAACTTGTTCTAATCATAAAAACACCATCCTAAACATCAAAATCACCAATTACACACGGATTCAAGCCTAAATTCCTTAAAACTTTCCGAATTACGCATTCAATCAAAAACCCGACTAAACGACGTCCGAATGACCCGAAATTTTGCAGGCACATCCAAAATCACCTAACGAAGCTACAGAAATTGTCGGAATTCCATTCCGACCCCCGGATCAAAATATTACCTACCATCCGGATTTCGCCAAAATTCAACCTTAGCCAATTCAAGCCTATTTCTACACCGGACCTCCAAATTCAATTCCGATTGTTCCCCTAAGTCACAAATCACCTCCCGAAACTAACCGAATCATCCGAATCCGATTCCGAGTCCTCTAACTAAATAGTCAACGTCCAGTTGACTTTTCCCAACTATTCCTTCTTCTAAGAGACTTTCTATCTCAATTTCAATCAAACTCAACCCGGATTGACTCAAACTCACCCAACATGCATATTACAATATCAACAAGCATATAATGGGGGTATCGGGGTGATAACTCACATGATAACGGGCCGGGTCATCACATTCTCCCCAACTTAAGCAAACGCTCGTCCTCGAGTGGACCAAGAGGTCTACTGGAAGTGACCCAATAGCAGAATGACCTGACCAAGCATATATTCGGGGCGATACCACTTCACCCTATCTTTCATAAGTCCGATAACATAGTATAGTTGAATTTCCACAGTCTAACTGAACCATAAACCACATTGCACTTTCCGAAATCATATACCAGTCTGAATCCCACATCTATACTCAGAGTACACACGATCCAACTGTAATAGCCAACTCACCACTCCGGGTGAGATCACATGATGTATCAAACAACACGATCACTCGATACGATAGTCTCTAATCATGACAACTGGCCACAATAACCAAATACTAGCAGAAAGAACTTTTCTCATTAGATAGAGTCTTATTCCAACACCTTCATATCCTGCCCACGGCAACTGAAGCA
>JASVEL010004102.1:0-103741 GCA_032618575.1 Nicotiana noctiflora | reverse complement strand
CGCGATATATCGAACCCATCTCTCGGGTCAACCATTCGTGAATCTATTTCTCTTTTAAAATTGATACCACAATAAGTTTCGGAGCCAAACCTCGATATTACCTTTCTAACGAGCTGAAATCATATATGCTCACTCTCATTAATGACTTGAATGATCATTTCGGTTATAACACACCACACTGGTAACATGACACCTCAGCATCGGCCTAGGCCACAACGAGCACAACACAGGCTCCAATAAGAACGATCCGAACACACTCGAATCCTGACAACTGACTCGCACAAAAAGCCATAATTCAAATTCTTCCATACCATCACAACACATAACTGAGATTCTCGTCTCACATCATAGAATTAGAGTACCTGAATCCTCCTCGAAAGGTCATAACATCATGTGGCCTTGCCACAACTCATGATTCTATCCAAACACTATTACCCATGGAGCACCTCAAGTCGAAATGCTCAAAACGGTCAGCCACACACATATTTAGGTCTGAACTCAAGCAATCAATCACACGCGGTGATACATTTAGTATATGCTATCGAATCCTGAATGGACACAACCGATGTGCTATTCCCCGAGCGATACCCAATACGGACTATTCCTCAGAAGAGAGGAAGTATTGTATACAAGGTACATATAGGAAGCTATATTTCCCACATCACATTGTTGCGGCGCGCAACCCGTTCCAATAGCATCCTGTGGCGGCGTGCCACCCGATCCAGATACCATACATGTGGCGGCGTGCCACCCGATCCAGATACTATACATGTGGCGGCGTGCCACCCGATCCACGTATAAATCTAGCAAAAGGGAATGCACATCGACTCAAGTTGCTTATTGCAACAAACATGTATATATAGCCTCGAGCTCGGTCACGTGAAACTCATCCGACAAAGTTCCTCAATACCAGAACTGAATCAATGGTAGATACCTCTACACTGACATCCGCCACGAAGGCCCAACTGGCAAAGCAATTCCTACCAGCTGTCCGCTGGTCCTGGGTACAACTACTCTATTGGAGCATACTCTGATGCGCTCTGCCACGCAGTTGTGACATTTCTCCGATATAGTCCATATCACATTAGTCTAGACAACCTGACTTATGACAACCAGCCTGCAATCATATATCATTATTCAAATTCGTCATATCAAGTGACGAGATAGCCACTAGGGCTTCCAATTTTTGATAACCGCTACATTGTGCCGATACATATGATATACCACCGCTGCGTAGGCGGGTTACGAGAACTTCTAGTCTCCAACACATACATAACACGGGAATCACTATGCCTGATTCCGTACTTCACCGTGTGATTACATACGCACCTCAAGCGTCCATTCATACCACGAAAGCCATTCATAAATTTCACTGTGTCATCAACGACTCAATTATTACAGTCGATCCAACGAGAAAATACCACCATACCACTAGATATTATCAATTTACATTACCTTGTCCATTTGCACCATATACCCTGCCAAATTACTAGAATAGCAGTACCATTTTCTTAAATCATTAGAAAGATCGATTCTTGAATCACCTGCAGCTATCCGCGCTGCTCAATAATTTTATTGACTTCCCATATATTATGAACTGATCTCAAAACCTTGAATATGCCATTATCAACTTTCCATAACACATCGCGTATACCATATCACACTAAGACAACATGGAAATTCATATCCCTTTCCTCCGTTGCAAACATCGGCGCACTCAACTCATCAAGGGCTTTCATGATCCCATATAGAGAAAACTCATTACACATTCCCAGCCTTGCATACCAACAGGAAAAATACACTCATTTTCAAACTATGGTATAACACATCGCAAACTCTTTCTCCCAATTACATTGCATAAATTAAACCGCCAGGACCGAGTCCTTATACTCATACCGAGTTACACAACTGCCAATACTCAAAAGCTTTATTGCACAATATTTGCGAGACTCATTACTTCAAACATACACTAGGAATTAATCGTATTCCTTATCATACCGTTTCGGTTTATTAACAAGTTGATCCATTTACCCAATTTCCTTTCTGATTCATTTTTAATTTCATATCAGTCTTTACTGTAGCACGACAATGCCTCAACCCTTTTTACCACATAAAACTCGTACACAAGACCACATGGTCTAAGGCTCACGGGCCGCTGAATACTCTCTCAAATGTTTCCTAGAAGTATCACATTCTACCACACTTTATTTTGAAGAACTTCCTTCGATTTTGAATTTGTTATCATTACTTCCCAATACTACATAGAATCCCATCATTCACATAATATAACACAAGCCTTGATCTTTTCTAACGAAACCGCCATCTTTAGCCACATACACAATCTTCAGGCACCTGACTGTTACAAGCAAAATCTTGAAAACTGCAAAACCATTCTCGGGCATCATTCACCCTTATTCATCTGTAATTCAACTGTCCCATTGAGTAGAACCACTCGTGTTTTGTTAGAACTCTGACATCGCAGAACATGATTACTTACAGATACAATGAGCCATCTTTCCTTTCTATACACCGAACATTCCTTACCAACAGTAGTTCAAAACATCCTAGTATTTCTTCACATCTACGAAGCACCATAACCTTGTCAAAATTTTCCCAACATACTTAAAGACAATGCCCACATAGCACACAACCGTGCAATTAGTTATTTAATAGCAACCTCCCCAACTTGGCTCGAAGCCATTCATCAAAGCACTTTTAACCACTCATATCATTATTATTCAAGTGATGCCGAAATGTTACAATGAGATTAAACTCAAGTCATTTACAAGCCTTGACAGAGACTCGAATCATCAGAGACCTTAACCCTTCTGCAATTCTTGCATTTATACACACACCACCAATAAGCCCACTCTCTTTAGGTGATAGAAATCTTTCTAAGTCCCAAATTTTCCAAAAATTTCGGCAGAGTTTCCTTTGTAATTTGGCATATCCACCTGCCAGAGAATCACCAAAATCATCCTAACAATACATCTGCAACTCGACAAGACATCACAATGTATATCAAAAACATAAATCTCAATACTACACAATTATATCATCAGCAATGCTCAAATCATAACACATATACCTTTCACAATGATACACTTAGCACAACCAATCCAGTTTTCTTGAGTTTGAACTCATACTACCACACATAGTGCACTTTACATTTCCGCTAAGAGGCAATGAACATATTTCTCACACCCATAGCTAGTGCTACATATCAAATCACAATAAGAACCGAATACCTTACAGCTCTCCCATTATCATACTGCCATTTTCATAATTAAGATCAATACCGATCGTATGAACTTCATAATACCGACTCACGAAATTAGCACCTTGGTGCTCAAGCCATAGACAAGGATTTTCCCTCAAGTCCTCCAGACAGGCCCAACATGAACTCATAGAGATTATATCTCGTACCTCGATTGGGGAATCATAAGTCATCAAGGCAAATTATCACTAAGCACTCGAGTGCGCGCATCAATGTGCAGGAGGAATTTCAAGAATAACATCTCAAACTAAATAAACACGCACGATGAGAATTCCAAGAATTTGAAACTTTCCTAAAGGTTTGCAGCCTCCCGAGGATAAGTACAGGCGTCCCCGTACCGATCCACGAGACTCTACTAACCGGCTCATGACTCGCGAGACCTGTTAACCTAGGCTCTGATACCAACTTGTCACGACCCCAAACCCCGGTCGCGATGGCGCCCAACACATTGCTAGGCAAGCCCGACCATCTTATCCAATTACCAGCCAAGTATAATTAATACTGATTAATGGGCGTGATTAGCATGTTTTCATAACAAATCAAGAAGTGTAGAAATGAAATACAAGAACACAGTCCCAACCAAATCGTGGTGTCACAAGTCTGAGCCTCTACAAATGAGATCTACTACACAATCAAGTCTAACCGGAATGGAGACAACAAAATGATAAAAAGAAAGAGGTCAGGTACTGTGGACGTCGGCAGCTACCTCGAAGTCTCCACAGAATGGGTATAATAAAGCAGTTGCGATAGCTCAACTGCCCTCCTGAACCTGTATATCTGCACAAAAAGTGCAGGGGAGTGGGGTGAGTATATTTCAACCCAGTGAGTAACAATAATAAGCAATAACTGAAAATAAGAACTCCTGTACTATCACTAAACAGTTCTAAGGCAACCCCCACAGGTTAGTCATCACTATAATGAGTACTCTGATCCCCAGTCCACATCTATCTCATCTAGGTCCCACACCGACCACATCCTCGCTCGTACCACTACGGTATACAGCCATCTCAATATATGGAGACATATACATCTGTCTATAACATATAAATATTTCAGTATATATATGAATATGAATAAGTATGATGTTGCGGCGCGTAGCCCGCTCCAATACATATACCGCTGCGGCGCGCAGCCCGCTCCAATACATATACCGCTGCGGCGCGCAGCCCGCTCCATTCAACGTCGACGGCGCTCACTAGGGGTGTATACAGACTTCGGAGGGGCTCCCTAGGCCCAAGCACTATAATACTGCGGTGTGCAGCACGGTCCACACAAATATATATGTATATATCTCTATACCGCTGCGGCGTGCAGCCCGATCCCATCATATACACCAGTGCTCACTGAGAATGTGTGCAGACTCAGACTCCGAAGGGGCTCCTACAGCCCAAGCGCAATAATACTACGGCGTGCAATCCGTCCCACATGTATATTACATGTATATTACATGTATATTACTGCGGCGTGCAGTCCGATCCAATACATATAGTGCTGCAGCGTGCAGCCCGTCGTGCAGCCCGATCCAATATAGGTATATATATATAATACCTCATAGTGGGTCCTCGACCCTATCCCAATCAATATATACTTGGCCTCTCAGGCCCAATATAATATATCACAGTGGGTCCTTGACCCTGTCTCAGTCAATATAGACTTGGCCTTTCGGGCCCAATATAACATCTCATAGTGGGTCCTTGACCCTATCTCATCTCAATCGGTATAGACTTGGCCTTTCAGGGCCCACTCAGCTAAAACAGGGAATTCCACCCTAGATAATCTCTCTCAATGTACACATCTAGTATGGGCTCATATTATGCTACACAGCTAGAGCTACGGCTGAGTGTATGTTTCCAACACGATATAAGGGTTACCTAGCTCTATAGGTTCCCTAATGCTCTACAGATCGGCACAAGGCCCCAAACATGGCTATTAGCCCAATTGTACGGTTATAATCTCAGTAACAGTCATACAACACAGTATTCTATTAGCCGGGAAGGACTAAGTCCGAACCCCCAATCACAATGTCACCACGCCCGTCATAGAACACATGTCTCATCTCAATATAGCACTGTAAAGTGCTAGTACGGGGTTTCAAACCCTCAGTACATTGTTTACTACTACCACTCACCTCGAACCGGTAGAAGCTTCAATCCGCCTTGCGCTTGCCTCGCAAATCAATCTCCTCGGGTGCCAAATCTGCTAAAAATCATAGAGAATGCATCAATATACGCTAAATTCACGAAATTCATTCGAAATAACCCAATTTATATCAAAACCCACAAGTTGTCAAAACCCGACTTTTGGTACACTTGTCGAAAAATTACAAAAATCACATATTCGGAATCCCCATCTCGATACGAGTCTAGGCATATAAAATTTACCAAAATCGGACTCCATTTGCCCACTCAAATCGGTGTTTTTCTTTAATTTAGGCCTAGGGCTCAAACCCACCTTTAATCTTCCATTTACAGGGATTTAACCAAGGATTTCATGTTAAAATGATGTAATTAAGCCACAAAACTTACCTCCAACGAATCCCCGATGAATTACCAAGCAATTCCCGTGAGTTTCTCTCTCTAGAACTTAAAAATGGCGTTTGGGTATAAGAACCCGCGACTGGTTCTGTTCTGGTTTTTAATTTCACTGCCAGACCATTCCTTCTATGCGATCGCAATGACCCTATGCGATCGCATAGAGTTAAATTTTCCTGCCAATTTCCCCTTCTATGCGATCGCAATGCACTCCCGCGATCGCATAGCACAACCTTCCAGGCCTCATCTTTTCTTCTCTACGATCGCAACATTGGCTATGCGATCGCAATGCACAGTCTGACAAACCTATGCGATCGCACCCCTTGCTATGCGATCGCATAGCACATTTTTCTCACCCCTCCAATCTCTTCTATGCGATCGCACAAGTGACCCTGCGATCGCAGAGTGCTAGTTTCCATACCTATGCGATCGCATCTCCTATTACGCGATCGCATAGAACAACTCGGGGCTCACTTCCATCCTTCTATGCGATCGCAATAACCCTATGCGATCGCATAGAGCATCCGTCTGCAACAAAACCAGCAGCCAACAGCAGTTCCAAAAATAGAAGAAATGGTCCGTTTGGACCCCCGAAATCAACCCGAGGCCCCCGGGACCCCAACGAAAACCACCAACATACTCCAAAACACGATACGAACTTGTTCTAATCATAAAAACACCATCCTAAACATCAAAATCACCAATTACACACGGATTCAAGCCTAAATTCCTTAAAACTTTCCGAATTACGCATTCAATCAAAAACCCGACTAAACGATGTCCGAATGACCTGAAATTTTGCAGGAACATCCAAAATCACCTAACGGAGCTACTGCAACTGTCGGAATTCCATTCCGACCCCCGGATCAAAATATCACCTACCATCCGGATTTCGCCAAAATTCAACCTTAGCCAATTCAAGCATATTTCTACACCGGACCTCCAAATTCAATTCCGATTGTTCCCCTAAGTCACAAATCACCTCCCGGAACTAACCGAATCATCCGAATCCCATTTCGAGTCCTCTAACTAAATAGTCAACGTCTAGTTGACTTTTCCCAACTATTCCTTCTTCTAAGAGACTTTCTATCTCAATTTCAATCAAACTCAACCCGGATTGACTCAAACTCACCCAACATGCATATTACAACATCAACAAGCATATAACGGGGGTATCGGGGTGATAACTCGAATGATAACGGGCCGGGTCATCACATTGGGTGCAGTGGTTCCTGGAACAGGCACTGTAGGTCTCCAAATATCCCACATCGGAATTGAGAGGGAGTCCTGGGCTAGTTAAGTAAAGGCCTTGGACAACATTGGTAGACGCATTTTCCCCAGTGGTTCCTGTAACAGGCCTGGGGGGAACAAATCCGTGCGGGCTAGGCCCAAAGCGGACAATATCTACGCAGTGTTGGGCCGGGTCGTTACAATTGGTATCAGAGCCGACTCTCTAAGTACGATGTGTTGGGTACCCTCAACGAGGACGTTGAGTCCTTGTTGGTGGGCGGGATGCAGTGGTTCCTGAAACAGGCACTGTAGGTCTCCAAATATCCCACATCGGAATTGAGAGGGAGTCCTGGGCTAGTTAAGTAAAGGCCTTGGACAATATTGGTAGACGCGTTTTCCCTAGTGGTTCCTGTAACATGCCTGGGGGGGAACAAATCCGTGCGGGCTAGGCCCAAAGCGGACAATATCTACGCAGTGTTGGGCCGGGTCGTTACAGCTAGTTTCTTCATGAAGTGTTTCATCCAAATATTGCTCGGTGTTGTCAAAGTGTTCTTCGACAACTTGAACGATATTTGCTATTTGTGTGGAAGTAGGCATATTTCTGGGTAATAAAATATTAATCCTCACCTCTTTAATTTTGACACTTTGCTTTTCAACACTCCAACCTCACCATTCTCAATGAATCTTGCATTACCGGTTCAAAAATTCTCGAACTATGGTTTGGACAGTAAAATACATACCCTTTAGATTTCTCTAGGTAACCAATAAAGAAACCACTTACTGTTCGAGAATCTAGTTTCTTTCTTGTGGATTACAAACTCTAGCTTCCGGGGAGAAACACCAAACATGCAGGTTTAAACTAGGTTTCCTTCCTGTCCACAATTCAAAAGGGGTATTTGGAACTGCCTTACTAGGAACCCTGTTTAATAAATATACAGCGGTTTTAAGAGCATACATCCATAATTATTTAGGTAATGAGGAATTACTTATCATGCTCCTAACCATATCCATAAGTGTTCGATTATGCCTTTCTGCAATACCATTTTATTGAGGTGTTCCTGGCATATATACTATGCAGATATGCTACGTTTCTCGGGGAACTCTACAAATGGACCTGGACAGTATCTTGATTCATTATACTTTTCATAATATTCACCACTTCTATCTGACCTAATGATTTTCACTTTTCAATCTAATTGCCTTTCAACCTCATTGACAAATACCTTAAGAGCATCTGTTGCTTGAGATTTTTCTTTCAGCAAATAGATATATCCATAACGTGAAAAATCATCGATGAAAATGATAAAATATTTCTCTCCACCAAAAGATGAAACATCAAAGGGATCAGTGTGTATAATTTCAAGAAGCTGAGTGCTTCTTGTAGCACCTTTCTTACTATGATTGGTTCGCTTTCCCTTAATACAATCTAAACATATAGTAAGACCAGTAAAATTTAGATTCCGAAGAATCTTGTTCTTTACTAATCTTTCTAACCTTTCTTTGAATATATGACCCAAACGTCTATGCCACAAGTAAGCAGAACAATCATCTAGTGAATTACGTTTAATTCCAACATTATGTTGAATAGTAATAAGGGATTCAGAAAAACCAATATTAAGTTTCAATTTATATAAATCATCACTAAGAAAACCAAAACCATAGAAAATAACATTTTTATATAAATTGAAACATCCATTTCCAACTATATATCAAATCCAAAAACATCATGTCTTGAAAGAGAAATCAAATTTCTAGAAACTGAAGGTACATAAAAAGTCTGTAATAGATCAAGGTGACATCCAGTCTCCGTGATCAAACGATAAGTCCCTATGCCTTCAATTGGAGCCTTTATACGATTTCCCATGAACAAGAAATCCTTATTTGGATTTGTAGTTTGAATTGTAAAGAATCCCCGCAATGTAGTAGATACATGAGCAGTTGCACCAAAATCAAGCCACTAAGTATTATTAGGAACTTCTACTAAATTTGATTCGAAACATACAAAAGCACTAATTGTACATTTCGTTTCGAACCAAGCTTTACGTTTCAGGAAATCTTTCTGATAATATCGTTCCTTATTACAGAAACGATACATATCTGCCTTATATTCCTTGTTAGCATCATGTTGAGCTTTAGCAGGTGCTTTCTTCTTCTTGAACTTGTTGGCTTCACTTTAAGTCCTTTACCAGCTTCTTGACCTATGAGGTTAATTGAATGACTTCGTTGTTTCTTAAGTCTTGACTCCTCATGAGTAAGTATACTGGACAATTCACTAACATTCCACTTATCCTTAATAGTGTTATAATTAATTTAAAAAGGTCCATACTCGGGAGGTAACGAGTTCAGAATAAACTGAACCAAGAAGGAGTCCTCCATTTTCATCCCCAATGTCTGAAGTCTCGCTATAATGTTAGTCATCTCGATGATATAGTTTTGCATACTACGCGCCCCATCAAACTTCATGGTCGTGAGTTCAACCATTAGTGTACAAGTGAGAGACTTATTTGCGGAACATGAACGTTCTTCCACAAACTTCAAGTATTCTCTACCACTTTCTATTTGTGGAATAATACTCTTAATGTGTTGGAAATATTCATCCGCATAAATATAAGGCTTAGCCTGTTAGAGCGTTTCCATGCTTTATAGAAAGACTTCTCATCCACATTACTCGAATCAGTAATAACAGCTGGTTTATCATTCAGCAGAGCCAAGTCAAGATCCATCACACCTAAGTGGAACTGGACTTGTTCACGCCATTCAGACAGTTCAATCCATTGAACACAGTAACAAATAAAGTAAGCGAATGAAAAGGAATAGCTCCAAAATAGATAATACATGCTCACAAATAAATATGGATTCAACAAAACAATTAAAGCATATCGCGGTTCTCCTTAGGTAAATACTACGACACACTATCATAATTTAAATGCAATTTAGTCTTAATAAGTAATTAAATATTTTTAACCAAATATATACGCCATCTTTGGACTGACAATTTATATTTGACTAAGAATATTAATTTACCTCAACATATCACTATTCATAGAATAATTGATTCACCTCTGGGTAAATCCTTAAGTTCTAGCATTGGTGAAAATTAATTTATCCACAAATTTTGATTATTGGCATTTTATTAATTTTATGTATGCATATTTTTTATGAACATACTAGTTTGGCCACTTTGGTGACTAACAAACTATATAAACTTAAATGCACATATAAAATAAATATCTGAAGATTTTATACATATGAATACTTTAAACAATCTAGTTTGATCACTTTGGTGACTAACAAACTATACAAAAATAATCAATGGCCCGGATATTAAAACAATAGCCTAAAGGAACAGACATAATTCCGCGACCACAATTATACAACAGGAAGATAGTGGGATAACTTAGTAACAACATCAATACCTAATATTTCAATCCCAGATGCAGCGGCATTTATAAAACAGGAACATAAAGCGACGTATATTTAATGTATTCATTCTTCATTGATTGTTTATTTATTTAATTTATTAAATAAAGAATCTTAAACAACCCTACCAGAATTAAGCTGCCGAACATTTTCTGCTAATCTATTTGGGTTGATCAAAGTCAGTAAACTGACCACATAGGCACAAGTGTCCCTATTGTCACTGCTCTGTTAAGTGCAATCTCAAAGCCAAAACACTACAAAAATTAAAGTACTGAGAATAATTCATTTACTTATTAGAGAATTTATATATATACTGCAAGCATAAAACTTTATCCAGTTTGACGGTGTATTACATACGTCATGAATTAATATCTTTATAATCGAAGATTATCGATTCAAATAATTCAGGCTCTAATACAATATGTAAGCATAAACTTAATTTATACCATGATCTTGAACATGATAATCTTATACAAAATCGTCGTAGAAAACAGGATCTTGAACATGATAATCTTAAACAAAATTGTTATAGAAAATATACCTAAATGATAAGTCATCATAGTGAAGCGGAAGCGTAAACTGAAATTGGTTTCTCGCCCCTTATCCAAGCTTTCATTACCGCTGACTTTAGTGATGGAAGAGAGAATAGAAAATAAGGTAACCTTAATGGGTGGGGAGATGACCAATTTATAGAGGTTCTCACTTAATTTGATACTTCCATCAAGTAACCAATCGGACGAATGAGATTTGATAATTAATTATGGGCCTTAAACTATTGGGCCACAAACACGTAGGAAAATAACTTACAAGGTAAACCTAAGATCACGTGAAAGAAATTATCTTGTAATACCTTCAATTCCTTAAAATACATAAAGACTTAATAAAAATAAGACAAATAACACAATGAAAGATAAAATACTTATTAGAAAGTCCGATTAGTTAGAAATATGTTTTAGTTATCTTGCTATATTTACTTTAAATCCTATGTTTTTAAGAGTCTTTTAACCTTATTGTGTATATTCTAAACTTTTGATTTTTATTTATACATATTGACCTTAGATAAATTTAAATAAAAAAATATGATCACTAAAAATTCATATAACTGACTTTAATTTATCTGGCATTGAAGCGTTGTTATGTTAAAACTTCAACAAATAACTTACGCCTAAAGTTTTGTCCATTTTTGACATTCTTTTCTTGACTTCTATGTCTTAATCCATTGAGTTGATTTTTCATTTTTCAGAAATCTCTTCAGTTGTTGATTTGTCTATTCTTGAGTTATTGGCCACCCAATTCCAGATCATCAACATAAATAAAGTAACAAAAAAATATAAAAATATAAACAAATGACCACTACCCAACAAACAAAATACACCTCCTAGATCCAAATTGAAAAAATAAAATAAAAATAGAAATGGTTGTGTCTTAAAAGTAAAAAAAAATATTTTGTATATCATGCAACTGACACTAT
This sequence comes from Nicotiana noctiflora, assembly GCA_032618575.1. NCBI lineage: Eukaryota > Viridiplantae > Streptophyta > Magnoliopsida > Solanales > Solanaceae > Nicotiana > Nicotiana noctiflora. Next base: position 91,812 of record JASVEL010004102.1, on the reverse strand, counting down.
TTATTATAAGATTGGAATCCACAAAATTTTTTAAAAAATTAAAGAGTACAAAATAAAATTTCTCCTTAAAAGTGTACCTCTCACCAAACTGCCCCAACTGAAGTTAACCTTCAAGCTAAAGCAACTCCCCACCCCACCCCCACCCCCCACCCAACACCCCCAATCCATCCCTTGTCGGCAAACACAAAAACACTTTTGTAACATTTCACATACTCTTAAAGATTCAAACTTGAGTCAAATGCTAGATTTAAGAATCAAGACTTGAACTTTTTCATTTAAAGATTCAAACTTTAGTCACATTTTTGTCTACTCTGTGTGTGTGTGTGTGTGAGTGTGTGAATTGAGGTGGTGGGATTTCAATGTTAGTCCAAGATCGTGAGGGTTCTGATCCTAAATCCCCTAAAGGACGAAAACCCACTAGGGAAAGATCATCAATTCCGTTATCAGTATCATCAAATGGCAAGAATCTTGATGTTTCTACATGGGTTTCTGAAAATCTTTATAAAGTTCTCACCTTTTTACTCTTAATCTCCACAATTGCCATTTTTTTCTACCTCCATAGTGCTGCTGGTGACACTACTACTCTCCTTTGTTTGCAGTCAACTCAAACTCACTCTATTAAACCTGAATATCCTAGAATTAAGTGGAATGATATACCAAGAATCTCAGATAAGTCTACACCTTATGCAAATTTTAAATCTGAGAAATGGATTGTGGTTTCTGTTTCAGATTATCCATCAGAAGAGCTTAAAAAGCTGGTAAGGATCAAAGGGTGGCAGGTTCTTGCAATTGGGAATTCAAAAACTCCTAAAGATTGGATTTTGAAAGGTACAGTTTACTTGTCTTTGGAAATGCAAGCTAAGTTAGGATATAGGGTTGTTGATTACTTGCCTTATGATTCTTATGTTAGAAAAAGTGTTGGTTATTTGTTTGCTATACAACATGGAGCTAAAAAGATTTTGGATGTCGATGATCGCGGTGTTGTGATTGATGATGATATTGGTAAACATTTTGATGTTGAATTGATTGGTGAGGGTGCTAGGCAAGAGGTGATTTTGCAGTATAGTCATGATAATCCTAATAGGACTGTGGTGAACCCATATATCCATTTCGGGCAACGTTCTGTTTGGCCTAGAGGGTTGCCATTGGAAAATGTGGGTGAGATTGGACATGAAGAGTTTTACACTGAGATTTTTGGTGGACGGCAGTTTATCCAGCAAGGGATCTCGAATGGTTTACCTGATGTAGATTCAGTGTTTTATTTTACTAGGAAGTCAGGGCTTGAAGCATTTGATATTAGGTTCGATGAGCATGCCCCGAAAGTGGCATTGCCCCAGGGTATGATGGTGCCTGTTAATTCGTTTAATACGATTTTTCATTCATCTGCATTTTGGGGTTTGATGCTACCAGTTTCTGTTAGTACAATGGCTTCGGATGTATTAAGAGGATACTGGGCACAAAGGCTATTATGGGAGATTGGTGGATACGTTGTAGTGTATCCTCCCACTATTCATCGGTATGATAGAATCGAGGGATATCCCTTTTCAGAAGAGAAAGATCTACACGTGAATGTTGGCCGTTTAACCAAGTTTTTGGTAGCGTGGAGATCAGGTAAACACAGGTTGTTTGAAAAGATTTTGGAGTTAAGCTATGCAATGGCCGAAGAAGGTTTTTGGACAGAGCAAGATGTCAAGTTTACTGCTGCATGGCTTCAAGATCTGCTTGCTGTTGGGTACATGCAGCCGCGACTAATGTCTTTGGAGTTGGATCGGCCAAGGGCAAGTATAGGCCATGGTGACAGGAAGGAATTTGTACCTCAGAAGTTGCCATCTGTGCATCTTGGTGTAGAAGAGATAGGTACAGTGAATTATGAAATTGCCAATTTGATCAAGTGGAGGAAGAATTTTGGCAATGTTGTGCTCGTAATCTTTTGTAGTGGACCTGTTGAACGTACTGCCTTGGAGTGGAGATTGCTTTACGGCAGGATATTTAAGACGGTTATCATATTGTCCAACCAGAAGAATGTAGATCTTGCCGTTGAAAAAGGAAATGTGGATTATATTTACAGGTTAGTCATCAATATCCTTTTTCTTTCAATTTTTAGTTTTTTGGTAATAAGTCTATGGTTTCTGTTGAGTGTTTACCTTTCTTAGAAACTATTATTTGGTATACATTTTTTTCCATTCTTTTGGTAGAGGTGATCAATAGATAAATCAGTGAGCTCACTGAGAGTTGTCAGGCAAGAGTGAGCGAATTATTTATGAACCTCAGTAGTCACAATGCTGCCTTCCTAATTAAGTAATGGTTGTACTGATATAATAGGAAAATTCAGGACCCTGTATACAAGGCATATAGAAAAGGTAGAGAATCTCAAAAATATGTAAAAGAGGAACTAATGATGTTATTAATCAGATCTCATAAGTCCTCCAAATATTTGCAAGAAATAACAGAAGGTAAGAATACAACAACAACGACCCAGTAAAATCCCATAAGTGGAGTCTAGACGCAATCTTACCTCTACCCCGAGTGAGTAGAGAGGTTGTTTCCGACGGACCCTCGACTCAAGAAGACTAAAAGAGACAATATGTCAGTACCATCAATAAAAACCATAGAAATAATAACATCATAAGAACCAGTAAATAGATGAAAAGCAAAAACAATAACCACCAAATAAGGCCCGACACTATGAAAACGAGAGTAGTGTGAACACAACATTAACCTCTAGCAGTCTAAGACAAAATCCTATCAGACTAGCCTCACAATGGTACGGAGTAGAAATATGCTTAAGTACCTCCGAACGTACAACCTTAATGCTCGACCTCCACAGCTTCCTATCAAGGGTCATGTCCTCAGAGATCTGCAGTCTCGCCATATCCCGCCTGACCACCTCTCCCCAGTACTCTTTAGGCCTCCCACTACTTCTCGTCTTCTCCTCGTACCCACTAACGCCAATTGCTTGCACCTCCTTACCGGGGCATCTGAGCCTCGCTTCCCATATCTTGTCATCTATGCAAGCCACGCCCACCTTCTCTCGAATATCTTCGTTCCTAATCTTATCCATCCTAGTGTGTCTCCACATCCATTTCAACATTCTCATTTCTCCTACTTTCATCTTCTGTCATTTCTCCTGCTTTCATCTTCTGGATATGTGAGTTATTAACTAGCTAGCATTCAGCCCTAACATGGCCGGTCTAACCACCGCTGGTCCAACACTAAGAATCTATGAAGTATTTTTAGATCCTCTCCGACGACCTTTGGTTTCCCTCTTCTAAATGGTCCACATGAGTGCTAGAGGGGCCATGTCCTATGTTCTATTTGTCCTTCTCTAAAATTCCCAGCTAAGAAGCATATCCTTGACATTTCCCACCATTAGCCATTCACTTCCTCAATGCACTCTAAAATCTTCTGAAATTTCTTTTTCTTCTTTTTTAAACTGTTGTATAGTTATAACCCTGAAGACGTATTCTTAGTTGATTAATAGAAGCAGAAAAGTACCAAGTAATAGAGAACATAAAGATCAATGTTATAAACAGAAGAAAATGAGTTAAAAATTATGTAAGGAGGAACTCTTACTTATTGGGTAGGAATTCCTCCTTTTACAGTATGATGAGAAAACTTTCATGGGATTGTATGTATGGTGAAGTCAAATCATTTTCTCCTACTCAAAGTACCACAACCTCAGAGATACCAGAATATCACCTGATTAGTGAAATCATTCAATTCATACTTGAAGGAGAATTCAACTTCTTTTCTTTTTTTCTCTCCTCTTAATACAAGGATCAAGGTGGGGAAAGATCACTAACTGAAAACGGAAGCAGAATGACCTCACAACCCTCAACCTGCAAGCTCTTGTACTGTCTCACCCCCCCCCCCTCCTCCCCTCCAAATTCCCAAAAGCATCTTTCCTAACTTCGCTCTTTATTAGTTGCTTGATGATTATTCTTCTTCTGATCCAGCCCTTCATATACGTTTCTATCCATGGGTAGAAGTGTTCAACCTTATCTGCTTGAATCTCACTGACGATGCTTGGTGCACTAGTGATTTCAGTAGCAGCTCAATTTTGTGAGATGTTGGTCATTTCTAGATATGCAAGGTGCATTAGTATATCCATGCAAATGCATACGTTATGTTTGTCATTTTGTGATAGATTCACGTTGGACATTTGGCTGTTTCTGCACTTGATGGTATAAAGGTTGCCAGTTTCTTTTTTTTTTTTCTGGAGCGCTTTTAGCTTGTTACTAGCATAAAGTGTTGAGTTTGACTCGAGGATTTGCTGCAAATGATGTTGGAGTGTGACCTGAAACTATTAAGTTGTTAACTGTTTGCAATTCATCAACTACTTTTCCTTAATATAAAAATATCCGACTCACACTGAAGTGAAATAGGTCAATAAAATGCAGCTCATCATTCATGGAATATTGTGTAACATCTAGCATATTAATGAGTCTCTATTAACGTACTCGTGGGCAGAATATTTTTGTGTTCTGAGACCGCTGCACTATATGTTGGGTTAGGAGATTGGCATTGCATACGGCGACTGCAATATAATGGTCTGTACAAACAGGAGGCTTCTGTGGCCGAAATTCTTCAAGATCATATTTTGGTGAGATGGTCGTAGACAACATAAGACGTCTTGATCACGTGAGTCAATTTGAAATAGTTCGGCGCGAAGAGGAGTAGTTGAGGAGAAAGGGAAAAAGAGGTGTTTGAGAATTAAGTTTCAGACTAGTGGTCATACATATGCGATCTATATTTTTGGATACACCAGATGCAGTGTTGGAGAGGATAAGGGCATCAAGCCTGGCTGTAAATGTGGTGATACTATTAGTTACCTTTCTCGAAAAAAAAAGTGGGGATATTTGTGCTACACAGGACCTACTGCTATAATGGTGCTTGAGGGAGAATTTGCTTCAAACTTATAACTCCACCCTTTGATTGTTAATAAGCTCATTAAATGAAACGGTGCAGGCTTTTTCTAAACATCTAATTACTTCGCTCCTATTCTAATTCAGTGTTGGATAGAACTTTGGTACAACACTTGTTCCAATCGGTGACTCTTGTTATACCAACTAGTAAATCAGTGCTAGCAGTAATGGAAGATACTCCTACCATAGCATATGCAAAAATACCATGACTTTCTAGTTATTCTTTTTATCCGAAAGCTATTTTAATCGTGTTTCTCTAAATTTTTATCTTGGCTATATGAAAGCTCCGATATTCTTGATTTAAATACTAAATAGAATGTTGGCAAATTTTGTTTCAGGTATGCACCAAAGTTATTCGATAGATACTCTAGTGCAGAAGGCTTTCTATTTCTTCAGGACGATACTATCCTTAATTACTGGAACTTACTTCAAGCTGACAAGTCTAAGCTCTGGATAACAAACAAGGTAAGTACAGAATATGAAGACCTTAATTTTGGTACAACTTCTTGTTAGTGGGAGTTTCTATTTTTTGTTACTTGTTACAGATACAGTCAATTCCTACTTTTTATGGTTCAATTGAAAGGCATTTTACTGTCCCATTCTCTTGTTTCTTATGTTATTACTTGTATTTCTTGCTGTTATTCATAGTCGTTTCATGTCTTTCTTATGCATGCAGTTATCCAAGTCATGGCATGCTGTTTCAGTTGCTGGCAATTCAGACTGGTTTATGAAGCAAGCAGATGTCGTTAAGAAAGTGGTAGCAACAATGCCAGCACATTTGCAAGTCAATTACAAAGAGTCGATGAAAGGTGACGAGACCTTAACGCTATGCAGTTCAGAGATATTCTACATCCCTAGACGTTTTGTAGCCGACTTTGTCGACCTCGTTAATCTAGTGGGGAATCTAGACATGCATCATAAGGTTGCAGTGCCAATGTTTTTTATGGCGATGGATTCTCCGCAGAATTTTGATTCAGTGTTGAATTCAATGATTTACAAGAAGAAGCCTCAGGGTAATTTGACGACATTTTATTCAGCCGAAGTGCCTGCAATTCACCCATGGAAAGTGTCAAGTGAACAAGAGTTCATAAAGCTGATCAGAGTTATGGCAGCAGGTGATCCCCTGTTAATGGAGATGGTATAGTGTAATGATAGATTCAGTAAAGATACTGAAGGGTCCCACAGGGAAAATGTAAAACATGTAAAGTTTATGTGCAGCTGAATTGTGCTATTGTTTTATACCATTCATTAGTAGGAGGAATGGGGTGAAAGGAAGGATTTGTGCTCTTGTAGATTTTTGTTGTACTACTATTTTAACTCTCAAAAAATTTTGTGGCAAGAGAATTAAAGGAGGAAACAGTAGTAGCTTTCTTCTGATTTTCATTTTGCTTTTGAATATGCTAAAGTTCCACAGAACATTCTTTGTACATCTTCAGTCCTTTACATGTATACAGATGAGAAAGTTAATATTGCTTTTATATATATATATATATATATATATATATATATATATATATATATATATATATATATATATATATCTTTTTTAAATTTTGATGTTTGAGCCGAGGGTCTTTCGGAAACAGCCTCTCTACCCCCTCGGTGTTGGGGTAAGGTCTACCTACACATTACCCTCTCTAGATCGCACTTGTGTAATTTCACCGGGTCGTTGTTGTTGATGATGCCCGAATAGTTGAACTATAAATGTCCCAAGACTACAGTTGACACATTTGGAGTGTGCTTTAGTAAGACAAAAGTCATTTTCATGAAAAATATTTTCCATTGTTTGGTGGGTGAGTGGAACATATTTTGCTGAAAAATATATATTGAAGAGCTATAATATTATTAGCAACTGAGAGTTTTATGATGAATCTTTTGAGTACTAATTATTAATAATAACGTCCAAGTGTTAGTTGGAACAAGTAATATGAAATTAATAGTCAAGATAATCGTAAGTACAATGATTTCCGACCATTCTCCTCTTTTATGGATATGTTTTCCTTGAAAAATGATTTCTAGTTACTGATCACGAGAAAATGATTTTTCTTATAAAAAATATTTTTCTAGAAAATGACTTCCGGCATACCATACCTACTGTAGAAGTAACATTTAGAGAAGATGAAGACAATTGCAAGTTTCAAGCTCAAATTTGATATGGAAGCAGTATTTTCTCATAGAAGTAGAAGGACATCCCCAAAGATGAACAAATTACACTGGAGAGTGTCAAAGGAATTCACATCAGAAACAGTTAGGAAAGCGATAATCAGAGATCATTCTTTTTGCTATACATTTATCGATCGATTCCCTCAATCTTGTCTTCAACTTCTGAGTATAATTGCTTGAGTTTTTCAATGTTCTCTTCAGAAGTTTCCCAGTATCCACGCCCGTTGGCTTCCAAGAATGTCTGAAGCAACTTCCTGAAAGAATTTGGGTTTGTGTTCATGAGCCTGTTCAACATCTCCTGATCTTGAATGAAGGTTGTGTTGGCTTCTTCATACACCCAATTATCAACTTGGCCTGAAGTTGCACTCCACCCCACTGTGTTAGTTAATCGTTTCTCAATCTCACGAACACCCTCGTAGCCAGTTGAAAGCATGCCTTCATACCACTTTGGGTTCAACAACTTTGTCCTTGCGTCAAGCCTCACTGTCTCGGACAACGTACGTACCTGAATCATCACAAATTGAGGCATTAGACATAAAGTAAAAGAGCTTCTGTCAACTGAATGAGTAACACTTTCCAAGTTAACTAATAAGGGATAACACTCACCTGAGCATTAGCAGTAGTGGTGTCGGCAATGTATGCACTAGGCTTCTTCCCGTCTTTCCTGAGGTTTTGCACAAGGTTGGTTGGGTCTGAATCGAAGTAGTGACTCACGTCTGTGAGTGAAATTTCTGAGGAGTCAAGGTTCTGGAATGTGGCGTCAGCCGTGCTAAGAGCCATCTCAAAAACTTTTCTCTTCTCAGTCATGCCAACACCAGGAGCATCAGAGTCAAATGCAAATGACTTTCTGCTCAAGTACATGTCTTGAAGTTGCTTCTCATCATTCCATGTTGAATTCTCAACAGCAAGGTTAATGTTGGAGGAGTAAGATCCGGAAGCATTCGAGAAGATCCTTGTAGCAGCTTCACGAACATCAACTCCGAGTGTTTTTGCTTGTTCTAGTGCATGTTTCCTGACGTAGTTTTGGTCTTCTGGCTCGTCGAGCTCTGCAACCATCTTGACTGCTCGGTCAAGGAGATTCATCTGTTGGAACAAAAAAACAATAATCATCATCTGTGTTTGTAATCTAATAGAACAAGCAGAAGATATTGTAAATAGAACAGCTTGATATTGCACTAGTGCCAATACCTGATTGATGAAGAGATCTCTGAACACCCCAGAGCAGTTGACAACAACATCAACTCTAGGCCTTCCAAGCTCTTCAAGACTAACAGGTTCCACCCGGTTAACCCGTCCTAACGAGTCTGTAACTGGCCTAACACCAATCATCCACATAACCTGTGCCAATGACTCTCCATAGGTCTTGATGTTGTCTGTTCCCCAAAGAACCAGAGCAACAGTCTCCGGGTACTTGCCACCGTTGTCGGCCTTTTGCCTCTCCAACAATCTTTCAACAACAATTTTGGCACTCTGCACTGCTGCTATTGTGGGAATGGCTTGTGGGTCCAAAGCATGGATGTTTTTCCCAGTAGGCAAAACTTTCGGGTTTCTGATCGGATCCCCTCCTGGACCTGGTTCAACATATTTCCCTTCTAGAGCCTGTTTCAAGCTTCCCACCTCGTTGTTAGCGACAATTAGCTTCAGACACTCTCCCAAGAACTGGAATAGAACTCTGAGCTTTTCCCTATCAGCTCTGTAAAATTGGGTGTTTGACAAATACTGGATCCATGGTTCATTTATACCAAAACCAAGGATTGAGGTTAGCTTGTCATTGACATTCACAACCTGACCCTTGTTGTTTGTCGTACGTTCGACAAATGCTGATATTGCTCCACGTGATGCCTCAGTAATTTGACGGAGCAGCTCCACATCTCGTAAGATGCCCTGGTCATTCCCTCTGTAAATCTCCTCAATGCTTCTACCAACAGTTGCAGCCAATATAGATGGAAGGGCAGAAATGCCCTCTTCAGGACGGTCCAATGCAGCAATATTGACAAGAGTAGCAACTGCTTCCATCGCTGTTGGAGGTTCACCAATGATGTGAAGTCCACACGGAAGAAGACGAGACTCGATCTCCATAATCTTAGAGTATACTTTTCCTACCACAAGGTCACGCTCTTTGGCCGAGATTTCCTCCCCTTCTTCTGGAAGATCAACATCCTTGTCAAGATTACACTGTCTAGCTGTACTGATGATAGAGTTCACAATCTGTTGGCCACGGCCTGAGTCTTTCAAAGATTGGTATGAGGAAATGAGCTCGCTGAGCTGCTTGAGTCCCTTGTAGAGTCCAGCATTCTCAGCTGGAGGAGTCAAGTAGCTAATGGTATTCGCATAACTCCTTCGTTTAGCAATAGTTGCTTCAGATGGGTTATTTGCTGCATAGTAATAGACATTGGGAATGTTCCCAATGAGACTATCAGGGAAACAAGCATCGCTCATTCCCACCTGTTTACCTGGCATGAACTCAAGAGAACCATGAGTACCAAAGTGGAGAACTGCATCAGCTTTGAAGATTTTCTCCACAAAGGAATAATATGCAGCAAAACCATGGTGAGGGCTAGCTGATTTGGAGAAAAGAAGTCTCATCGGGTCACCCTCGTATCCAAATGTGGGCTGAACACCGATAAAGACATTACCATACTGTTTACCATATACCAAGAGGTTTTCTCCATCAGAGTTCAAATTACCAGGTGCTTTTCCCCAGTTCTCTTCAAGAGCAGTAGCATAGGGGGTTAGCTTCTGGTATTCTCTAACGCTCATCTTGTAAGCTATATTAAGATTTGGGCTGCTGAACTGAGCTTCTTTGTCGTGAATTACTTCTTCAATCAGTTCTGCAGAAGTCTCAGGCAGCCCCTCAACGTTGTAGCCGTCTTTCTTGAGATCTTTGAGCACAGAGTATATGGAGGCAAAGACATTCAAGTATGCAGCAGTTCCGACATTGCCTTTGTCTGGAGGAAAGCTGAAGACAGTGATTGCCAACCTCTTCTCAGCCTGCACATTGTTTAGTTACACATTGAGCATCAGTAGCGGAAAATAATTTGACCATTGATATAATGCAACATAATTTGATTAATTAATCCACCGAATAACTTTTGCTAATAAAAGGGCAGCCCGATGCACTAAGCTCCCGTTATGCACGGGGTCCAGGGAAGGGCAGGACCACAAGGGTCTAACGTACGCAGTCTTACCCTACATTTCTGCAAGAGCTATTTTCACAGCTCAAATCCGCGACCTCCTGGTCACATGGAAGCAGCTTTACCAATTACGCCAAGGCTCCCCTTCTAATTCTAGCTAATCGAGATCATAATACACATTTAGGGAGAATTACTGAAAAGGGAACCACAGATCTCCAAGTTTCAATATGTTGTCCCTTTGGTCTATGACTGTTGTAAGATAGAGAAATTGTACAATCCTGACCCTAAACAGGAAAATGGAAAAATTCTGGTTGCGTATCAAGAATTTCATCCTAATTTGCAACTTGTGATCATGATAAAATATCAAAACAGTCATTTCAGAATCCATGAGACTTGCTGAAGTCCTAATGAAAGTGATCAAAGTTTAAACAATAGAAGGGAACTCTTAAACATGTCTACATCAAATAGTATTTCTAAGTGACCGATAAGAGAGTTCTATCAATGGTCCATATTAATTTCCACTTACTCAAAGAAATTGGTTCTTGTTAATCAGTATTTGCAAGTAATTAGGCAGCCCGGTGCACAAAGCATCCGGCATACATGTAGGGCCAGGGGAAGGGCTGCACCCCAAGGGGATGTGACGTAGACATCCTACCCGAATGCAAGGGTCAATGGTTGATTCCATGACTCGAATATGTAACCCACAGGTCAAGCGGCAACATCTTGACCGGTGCTCTAAGACAACTTGACATTGTCAATTACTTGTCAAGTATTTGCAAGCAATTGACAATGTTAATTACACTTTCTCATATCAAATCAATTGTCATTGGAATAACTAAGATATATGACCATTTGTTAAATTTACCCTTGGTCAAAGCACCTTTTTGAGGTGTTTCATTATTTCTATTAGCCAATGCATTACCTTAAAACCACTAAACAAATCTATCTTTTAATCTAAACCAATATGAATAGAACCAATATTTCAAGACTACGGGGCAAGAACAATATTTCAGCACACATACCTTTGTTTTTCTCTTTAGCTCTCCCCATTTGATTGCCCTGGTGCAAAGCTGCTCCACTCTTTTGTGAAGAGCATGTGATTTCCCTGCATATTTCAAGTAATGTTAGGAAAACTAATCAAACAAAATATATTTTTGCATTTCATATCTAATGAAAATGGAAATCAACATTGCTAAGGGAAAGAACAAAGAAGTAAAAAGATACTTGCCTGTTCTTGGATCGCGACCGGCGAATACGATGGGCTCCATGCCTCCATCCAGCTCAGGGAGAGCAACTTGTAGAGCCACCTGAATAGGGTGCAGACCCAAAGTACTATTCAACCATTCCTCTGTTGTTTGGAAAACCAAAGGCAATGCCACAATATAAGGCACATCTAACTTCATCAAAGCCTCAATAGCCCTTGGATGATCTTGTCTTGCTGGCCCTCCAACAAGTGCAAAACCAGTAAGTGATATTACTGAATTCACAAAAGGCTTCTTTGTAATAGGATCAATGAAGTATCTCTCAACCGGCCCCGAAAAGTCTAGCCCACCGGCGAAAATTGGGATAACTTTAGCCCCTTTTGCCTCCAATTCCATGATCACAGCCACATAATGACTCTCATCACCAGTAACAATATGACTCCTCTGCAAAACCAGACCAACAACAGGAGCATTTGAACTCTTGAGTTTCTCATTAGTATCTCTCCTTGTTGCGTACCAATTCAAATACTCCTTCACATCATCATACATACAAGGAGCCAAAGGATGCCAAATTCCATTATCCAAGTACAAAACCGGATCGGAGTAGTCGATTTTCATCCCTTTAAGAGCAGGAACATAAGAACCAGATATCATTTTCAAGAAATTCACCAAATTATCAGGTGAACCTCCAAGCCAAAACTGCAAACTTAGTATATACAACCTAGCATCTTGAGCTTTATCACTTGGTAAGTACTTCAATACCTTAGGCAATGTCCTCACAAGCTTCAACATCTGATCAGAAAAACCTGCAGAAGAAGATTTCTTCTTCTTAAAAAGCTCAAAAAATGGACTTTTTGATTGCCCCAATTGTGACATACTAAAAGATCCCAACTTGTTCAACCTCATCACCTCAGGCATTGATGGAAACACCAAAACTGCATCAAGTCTGTCCCTTTCTTTCTCCACTGCAGTTTTCACTTTCAAGGCCAATTCTTCCACAAAAATCAATGAACCAATAAAAACATTTGCATCCTCAAGATCTTTACAAAACATTTTATAAGTACTCTGATCTCTAAGCTCCTCAACCAAGTACCCAACAACCTCAAAAGAAGCAAACTTACCATTCTTGTTCAGCGTTTGAACAGCAGCAGTAAGTGATGCTTGGTACTGGGCTTCTAATACAACATAGACTATTTTCACAGTAGCAAGTCCCTGAGTATTTTCAGGCACAATTCTCCTAACTTCTTGAGTTGTTTGAGTGAATAAACCATTGCCAATAGCATTACATTGGAATTTCTTTGGTGATTTTGAGTAAGTGGGGTTGGTTTTCTTGGGAAGAAATGAGTGAAGAAAGTAATGCTTTTGAGAAATGGATGACAAGTGTTCTACTTTTGAATTTGGTAATGTAAATGGTGAAGAAACCAAAGAAGCCATTGTTTCAAACTTGTAAAAAAGTTTCAAACTTTAACTCTTTGGTTTCTTGATTCTACACAAAATGTACACAAAAATATATAACCCAAAAAATCAAGAAAAAAGACTAAAAGAAACTTGAAACAAGAATCTTGGAAGTGTGGAAGTTGAATTTAACTTCCTATAGATTGTGTTTTGAGAAAAGATTTCTGCTTCACTTTTTTCCTCTCTTTTTTTTTTCAAGTGAAATGTTCTAAGTTTATAGTTTTATGTGAAGAGTATTGGCTGTTATGGAAGTTAAGAAATTTGAGTGAAAATATAGCTGTTTTTATTTTAATTGAGGGGTTTAAGTTAGTGGTGAGACAAAGGGACACGTGGCAAGAAGGGTATGTATCAAATAGTTGGAAGAAAAATTTATGAGATTTTGTACTTTTTTGTTGTATTTTCTATCTGATTGGGGTCATGTTTGATGATGATTCTTGAGTTTCTATTGGTCAGTTAAGATTTCCTAAAATAAAGGAATGGGCAAAGAGAGAAGAGGGAGTGTGGAGTGTGGATTATGATGAAAGAGAAAATAGGGAATATTTTTAATTTTTTGGTGAGTCATTTAGTTTCTTTTTGTTTGTAAAAATTCTGATTTTTTTGAGTTTGTGACTCTGAGTGAAAAGGAAATGATATTTTATGTGTGAACCTCAATGGGTCCAGGTATCTTACTTTTCTGCCAGGTAAACTATCAAACAAGGTTTTTTATTTTTTATTTTTTAAAAAAAGACAAAATAAATGGAGTTGGAACTTGTATAATATAAAATAAAAAATTATTAAACTAGTCCAATTTCATATATTGGAATTGTGTCGTGAGTGGTTGCTTTAACGGTAAGCAACCTTCACTTTCAATCAAGGGATTGTGAGTGCGAGTCTCCTTAAGAGTAAGGTAAGAAGTTCTTGGAAGAAAGGATGCCGGGGTCTATATGGAAACAGCCTCTCTACCTCAGGGTAGAGGTAAGGTTAGCGTACACACTACCCTCCCCAAACCCTACTAAGTAAGATTATATTGGATTGTTGTTATTGTTGTTGAATTGTGTTGTGAGGTAAATATGCCAAACGAGTAACTATGCTTTTTGTACGGGCCTAAGAAATATGCGCACACATATATAGGTTTACAAGTAAATTTAGGGAAATTTTCATTCATGTACCACATAGGAAGCTATATTACTAAATATGTCCATAGTCTACATATTACCCGCCATGCTAATAGTATTTCTACAAAATATAAGTAATTCATTAAATAAGAAATTATTGTAATCGTAGGCTTCCTTATTTAGGCACGCTAATATTGAGGAATTAAATATTCTTCCAAATATTTTATAACACAAACCACGCATTAATATTTTCTTTCTCTGTATATTTTCATACGTTGTTTGCTTGGATTGGAATTTTCATACGTTGTTTGATTGGAATTTAATTTTACAAAGAAACGAAATTTTCATATGTTATTTGTTTGGATTGGATGTTGTTGCAAAGAATTAAGAATGCTCTCTTTGTTCTCTCTATCCCTCAATCCCAAATTTCAGTAATATAAAGCAAAGAAAAAGAGAGCGATAATTCCACCATTGACAACCATTAAAAAGCTTTGAAGCTTTGCATTCGAATTTGATTTTCAAAAATCATTATTTGTTTGGATTAAGTGTTGTTGAAAATAATTAGAAATATGGTTTGAAGTTTATATCTCAATTTTGAGGGGTTTTGGTGAAGATTAGACTTAGTTTTGACTGAATTTTAGATTAAAACTCGAAGAAGAAGAAGAAGAAGAAGAAGAAGAAGAAGAAGAAGAAGAACAAGAAGAAGAAGAAGAAGAAGAAGAAGAAGAAGAAGAAGAAGAAGAAGAAGAAGACATGACATGACATACATTATATTGCAGAAAATTGTAGAAAAATTGTAGACTGTTGTTTATTTATTTTTCTTTTATTCATTTAACTATTGTATGAAAGCTGAACAACATTGTACAAAATTATACTTAAGTGGTATTATATTGTATTTAAGTGGATTAACGGCAGTCGTAACATTTCTGACTTCTTCTCTATCATAATACATATTTTCTTCATACCTTAGTCCAATTTTTTGAGTTGCATGCCTAAATTTTGTGGTTATTCTATGACACCAATAGTTATTTTTAACTAAAATTAATATCACACCAAGAGACCAACATCCATGGTAATGAACGTATTGTATGTCACTCGTTCAACTGTATTTTCAAATTCCAATCGGTTTTTTCTGTCTATATTAAACTTTTTTAAATCTCAAAGTGTAACCTCATTATCAATTTTAATTTCTTTTATTACCATTATCCTCTCATCAGCTTTTCCAATCAAAGCCCACCACTACAGCACCAACAAATTATTTTATGACATTCGTGACAAAAAAAAAAATTTTTGAGTTAAGTAAACGTTGAAATTTGTTGTTATATTGATAAATCTATCAAATTCTGGTTGTATATCAATGTCCTACACTTTATCGATATTTTATCTACAAAATAAACTACATGTAAGAGTAATATATATATATATATATATATATATATATATATATATATATATATATGTACGAATTTTCACAATATCTACAAAATTTCTACATTTATT
The DNA here is from genome assembly GCA_032618575.1 of Nicotiana noctiflora. Taxonomy (NCBI): domain Eukaryota; kingdom Viridiplantae; phylum Streptophyta; class Magnoliopsida; order Solanales; family Solanaceae; genus Nicotiana; species Nicotiana noctiflora. Next base: position 76,339 of record JASVEL010004102.1, on the reverse strand, counting down.
CTACAATAAACTACATATCATTTAAAAAATTAATATAAAATACAGAATTTCAACGTTTCTACAAATTATCTGCAAAAGTTTTACAAATTGTTCATAACAGAATTTATCTTTATTTTCATGCAAGTTCATCTGGAACACTAAAGTTATTTGATATGCCAACATCTTCCGTTATAGAGAAATATGAAAGTATAATAATAACAGATAGTACACCAAGTTTTATTGAAGTAGGACATGTATACCAAGACAAGCAAATTTCATACAACTAATTATACATAGTGAAAATAAATTTCATACAAGTAATTACATATTATACAACTTATCTACAACTTTCACATGTTATTTTCATCCAGTTAATACAACTACAATAACATATAACTTAAATACAAATTTTATACAAAATTTATACTATATCTCTTTTGTATATTTTGTACATATAAAAATAAATTTTATACAACTAAATATATATTATACAACTTATCTACAATTTGTGTACATTATTCCTACTCAGTTATATATAACTACAATATAATACCAGTTAAATATAATTTTTATACAATATTGTTCAACTTTTATTAAATAGTTAAATAAATAACGGAAAAATAAATAAACAATAGTCTACAGTTTTTCTATAATTTTTGCAATTTACTTGAAATTTAGCCAAAACAAATTCTAATCTTCACCAAAACCCCTCAAAATTGAGATATAAACTCCAAAATCATATTCTCAATTATTTACAATAACACCCAATCCAAACAAATAATAATTTTTGAAAATCCAAATTCGAATTCAAAGCTTCAAAACTTTTTAATGATTGTTAATGGTGGAATTGCTGTTCTCTTTTCCTTCCTCTTATATTATTGAAATTTGGAATTGAGAGATAGAGAGAGACGTATAGAGAATTCCTAATTCTTTGTAACAACATCCAATCCAAACAAACAATGTCTTTTGAAAACCCAAATTGGAATTCAAAGCTTGAAACTTTTTAATGGTTGTCAATGGTGGAGATGTTACAGATTTTTGTTGGTTTTAGAAGAGGAAATCATGAGAATTTGGAGAGAGAATTTGGAGAGAGAAACTTTGGGGAGTGGGAATATACGGTTGAGTAAAATTAATACCATTAAAATCTTAAAATGGTACCTAAATGATAATTAGGTATATAGAAGGTAATTATATTAAAAGTTAAGCATGGAAGGTAATATAGTTTATTATATGGCATATTAATGTAAAAATCACGTAAAAATGTACGTGATAAGCGTTACTTGATGTTTTGTAAAGAGTTAAGTTTTAAACATGGATGATTTAAAAAATATTTATATATTTAGGTCATATATAAGATAATTACATATAAATTTATATGATATGCATTAATTGGTAACCTGGTAAAAATGATATAACATGTTAAAATACGGCGATAATGACAAGATCTTTACATTATTAGTGAACAAAACTTAGATCCCCGGGTAAAATAATAAATAATCTGCTAACACAAGTTAAACTATACTTTAGTGTAAAAAAAATTATATTTTACTATTAGGATAAAATTAGTAGTTAATGTGTTCATAATTATGTAAAAGAAATTATTAGTTCAAGTGTCCAAACTCATGATGAAAAAGAAATATAATATAGCATGGACAGAGACTTCTGAATCAATTATTACCATTTATCTCACAATGAAGTAGAAATTTCCCACAGTTTCTCCCACAATTGATAGAAGCATAATTTGGCCCATAGGATTCAAGAAAATAAACCACTTATTGCTGGTGGTAACAATAGTATTGATTCTAAACTCTACTATTGTATACTTCATCTTTTTCATCTTATGTGGTGTTCGAGTGCATTTTAGATGGGTATATTTGAGTTGATACGAAGTTTAAGAAAGAACGGACGAAAGATTAAAATATTCTTAGAATTTATAATCTCCCTTTTTTTGTCACATTCCAGGTTTCTAGAACACACACAATGAGAAGGTGGTGAAAAATATAACTAAAGCCTTGTACAAACATTAGAGACCGGGGTTCAACATAGCTAAAACTACACACATGTGGTTTCTTTCGGCTTGTCTTAGCCTTAGTGACCAGAGTTAGCCAATATTTATGTTATTGGGAGAAAGTAAATATTCAATGAAATAGCTGAGGTGTGCACAAGCGAGCTCAGACATCACCGTTAATTGAAGAAAAATATGCCGTTAAGAAATTGCTAATAAGTCATTTTGAAGAAATCATTGCACAATATGGTATGCCCTCTTTCAACAGTGCTCACCAACACCAGAAAATCTCTACACAAGTTCCACAAAATAAAATATCACCCCCAAAAAGACCCTCGACTTGAGAGGAATCCGCACCAGCCTTTTTTTTTATCAGGTAAGATAGATGATCCACACCAGCCTAACAACAATAACAACCCAATGGAATCCCACGAGTGAGGTCTGAGGAAAGTAATGTGTACGCAAACCTTCCAAAAGTCCCTTGGCTCGAGAGGAATTCCCACCAACTTAACAATTCAATGGAATCCCACAAGTGGGGTCTGGGGAAGGTAATGTGTATGCAAACCTTCCAAAAGACCCTTGGTTTGAGAGGAATTCACACCAGCCTAACATCAACAACCCAGTGAAATCCCACAAGTGAAGTCTGGGGAAGGTAATATATACGCAAACCTTCCAAAAGACTCTTGGCTCGAGAGGAATTCACACCAGCCTAACATCAAACAACCCAGTGGAATCCCACAAGTGGGGTATGGGGAAGGTAATGTGTATGCAAACCTTCCAAAAGACCCTTTGCTCGAGAGGAATACACACTAGCCTAACATCAACAACCCGGTGGAATCTCACAAGTGGGTCTGGGGTAGGTAATGTGTATGCAAACCTTCCAAACGATCCTTGGCTCGAGAGGAAATCACACCAGCCTAACATTAACAACCCAGTGGAATCCCACACGTGGGGTCTGGGGAAGGTAATGTGTACGCAAACCTTCCAAAAGACCCTTGGCTCGAGAGGAATTCACACCAGCCTCTATTTGCAAAATTTCCATAAGACACTTGAGCCACTATTCTTTTTCTGGTTTTTTACAAATGTAAATATCCTAAAGCATGAATTCAACTTTCAGCTATTCAGCCCTCATCTGGAATCAAAGAGAAAAATTCCATCAAATCATTTTCACCAACTACAACGCCAAGTTTTTCGGAGAAAACAACTTTGACATTATCAGTTCCGACATTTTTCACAACATCGTCTGGAGAGACTGTAATGTACTCGTTCAGGTTGTGTATGGTTCCATCTGTACAAGCAAAATGCAGAACAAAATTAGCAACCATAGCTCAAATAAACGAGAGGTCACGGTATTTTCTCACTAAATGCACCAAATGACCCTATATCACATGAACTACCTATCAGATTTATAGGTAATGTAAATGTGTTTTCCCTATTTAACAATGAAAAAAATACTTGAAGCTCAAATGTATTGGTTCAAACTGCTAGTTATTTTGATGTGGGATACAGTAACGTATTTCAAATTTTAATGCAATATTTCCACCTCCAAATTCAGTTGAGTGTAGCAAGTCAAAAGAAACTAGTTGACTGTCAAGCAAAAAGGTAATTCCTTAATGAGGTTTATTACGTAGATAATGAAAAAAGCGAAAAAGAGAACAATCGAATTAGAGGAAGCATTTGAGAATTTCTGGGTTAAAAATTATATCGAGGGAACAAAGTTATGTTTATCTACAAAAGATCAGAATAAACTTAAAATCAGAATGGAGAAGAAATATGCTCCCGTGTTTGAAGTGACTACCTTTGCCCACCGAGTTTAACAGTAAACAGCCATAGTCGTAGCGACTTATTTTACACCAATTAAGATAAAGTTGTTTCATCAATTAAGGTTCAACTATCATAGCTCTGAATTTTTTTAGTATGAATCTTCTTCTAGAAGGGAGCCTTAACGTAACTAGTAAAGTTGCTGCCATGTGACCAGGAAGTCATAGGTTCAAGGCTTCAAGCCGTGGAAACAGCCTCGTAAGATTGCGTACAATAGACGCTTGTGGTCCGGCCTTTCCCCAGCCCGTGCATAACGGGAGCTTAGTGCACCTGGCTGCCCCTAATCTTCTTCCAGAAATAATGATGTTTAAACTTAATTAAAGATTCCAGTGTGTAAACTACTAAGGAAAAAACAGATCCTAAATGAACCTTTATACAGAACATATTCAGGTACACTCTGAGAAGCTAAACTTTGAGGATTTCAACTACTATATAATTCAAAAAGTGATCCATGATTAGGTTCACGGAAAGGTATGTTTTGAGAAATCACCAAAGTTCCATGAAGTTCTACGAATTTCAAAATGGCCCCGGCATTTTGATAAATGCAGAACGCATTAAAGAAATGCCATTCTTTTTTACCGTAAGACGTAAGTTGATTTAAACAGAGTTTATTATGCATAGACAACCAGAGTTTAGGTGCCTTAAGTAACATGCAGGCTATGAAACTTTAATAAGTGCCCGACTTAAGAGAGCAACAATTATATAACCTAGACGTCCTTTCATTCATTAAAATGAAGTTACCCGCTGACAACATTTACCAACAAATGGCAAAAGCATAATTTTGTAAACTTTTATTTCCTGTATTTACCTTCAGCAACAATAGCTTCATGCAATGGTGGTTCTGCAATCCAATTTCCAGCAGAATCCTTCATATGTCTTCTATCAGATGCAAAGTGTCGGAGAAATATAGGGGCATGCACAACTCGAAAGAACCTGAAATTGCCAATTTTGGTTCATGTGGTTGCAGTTAGCTTATTACTCCATGCACGATATTGGCAACATTGCTTAAAACAAGAAGAAAAACATTTTAGTTTTTTCTTCAGAGAAAGGTCAGTAAAGGAGTATTATTTATTTCATGAGACCACCATTACAGGATCGACCACAAAGAAAGCTAATTTATTAAACATAAATAGAAAAATGAGATTCACTAAGTAGAGCTTAAATGTTTGACATGTAGCATGAAGGAAAGTTAGAAACGTTTTAAGGTCGGGATGACATCAGGCGGGAGCGAAGAATAACACACAGAAAGGCAGTACAACTACTTTTGTATCACAAGCTTAAGAATTCTAAATTTGAGTACATATGAAATATCTAGCTCCAACGGAAGAGAATGAAAATAACAATTCTTCCTCATTTAAGAACCAAAATTCTAGTGATATTTCACTTTATCAATGTATTCAATGAAGTCATGTTTCGTCTTGGGACAAGAAAAGTTACTACCTTTTGAATTCTGAAAATATTTGAATTGATGGACGAATGCTCTCAGCAACATAGGAGCCAAGAGGAGATGGAATCGGAAGGCTAGAATCTAAATCCCACACGAGCGATGAAGAGTTCCCATTTCCCTTTTTCTGCATTAACATTGCGACCAGATGTTCTTAAGGACATGAAATCCCAAATAGTTATAAAGCTTATACTAGAAAGAAGTAGGTTAATCTGACCTGTACACAGATGACGTGATAGTCCCACAGAATAACTCCCTCTGCTCGCTGGCTAGCCTTCTGATGCCACAGAGGAATCTGAACGCATATCATTAAATCATTAAACATGCCCATAACATAGGAACAGCTTAATTGTCATCCATTCTTGTCTCTCCTTTATTAAAACAACTACGCTGGAAAGCAACAAAATAGTAGAAAGTTTAAGTCATTTATCGTTAACTCGTTTAAGTGCCCTGGAGCATTTTCAGATCCGTGTATACATGAAATTCCTTTCATCCTATTACTTTGTTGGAATTGGGGATAGAGAGAGAAATTGCACGGAATAATACATAACAAGGAATTGTCAAATGGTAAGCAAAAAGACCAAGCTCAGCTAATGCTATAGACGGTTAGTCTATTCCATTTGCAAACAAAGACTTGCAGTTAACATCAACTTTTATTATCCAATAAACCATTTTCTAGTATAACAGAATAAATTATCCTGACTGTAGCAAAACACATCTTATACGAGTATTCATTTTCACTGAAATGAAGTATCAGCGAAGTGCATGAACTTCTTAAGACAGTAATAAGCAACCAAAGGAAGAGCAAAGAATAGTTGCCTGCTTCTTCTCATTGGAAATGAAAATAATAAACAGATCAGAACCATCGGTATTTGCCAGCCCATCAGCACATAGCTTTTTGCATAGCAGGTAGACGTTTTCCTCACTGTAATAAAAAAGTAAATACAGAAAGAAGACAAAAGAATACCGCTCGTTAGTGCTAGATAACCTTATTCAATCAATCAACTGTGCCTCAATTCTAAATTAGTTGGGGTCAGTCTACGAATCCTCTATATCCTCGGTAACGAAGCTTAAAGTGAATGGAAATTAAAAAATGGACATGTCAAATTAAGATATGCCAGATTCCACCAAGTATACAAATGGAACCTAACCATAAATGTCTTCCGGTTATATCTTCTAAATCGTCCACACTAACAATCCATTCTTCCCCTCCAAAAGGGGATTTTAGTAAATAACCAAATATGATACTCGGGCTAAGGGTCAAGTTGGTAATTTTTCTTACATCTCCCCCTCCCGGAGCCCAAGTATCATATACGCCCCTTGGGTTGAATAATTCTGAATAAAGAGATTCCACAGGTTTCAAAAGTTCCCTTCTAGCGATAAACATATATTTTCAGGAAGGGAGACAAATTTCTTCCAAAATAAGCTCAGAAATATACCTCCAACTTATTTACCTTTTTAAGATAATAAAATAATTATTCTACTTTTCTACTCATTCAGCTATGGCTTCTACAACCAACATAGGTTGTGGTGGGATAGATCCCTCCACCCTTACTAGAGGTCTCGGGTAGGAAGGTTTCCCCTTAAATAGGCCTTACGCAGTGTAGATTCGGATATAGACGGGTTTCAGTTCGGGTATCGGATACCGGGTGGGTAAACCCGTAAGAACTATGGCTTCAACTGTTTAATTTACAAAGAAAATTTCAGCTTGATCATTACTCATTTATAAATTTCCACAAATTTATTTTCATAAAAATGGTGTCGAAAGCTTTCTAGACCAAATTCCATATATAATTTTGGACTAAAAAAGTTGAAAAAAAGAAGAAAAAGGGCAGGTTCTAAAACTAATCAGCAGTCAAATTCACTTAAACTAGGTCTTTAAACCAAAAGGGTATCATCATTTTATGTATCAAATTTCATAAACAAACAGAAATCACCAGCTATGTCTCTATTTCAAGAATGCATATATACCGACCACCACCTCCGTCCCGCCCTGCCCCCCCCTCCCCCCCAAAAAAAAAGAGGAAAAAAAGAGAGAGATAGTGTACCAATAATAAGGGGTATGATGAAATGTGGGAACTTGCAAAGCTTCCAAATTTGAAGTCGCCATTTTCCTCTCAAAATATTTATTCTGCAGTTATTGTTTTTGTGTTTGTCTTCAGTAGAGAGAAAGAGTTCAGCAGGAAATAACAACATAAGCAGACTATACGAGGCGTTCACTTACTTTATTCTAAATCCAAATTAATGTTAAAAGGACCAAAAATATGCCTAAACTATAGTATATAGTTCAGTTATGTATTTCCGTAGTAATGTGGGCCAAAAATATGCCTGCCGTTAATAAAGTGGGCCAAAAATATTTAAGCCATTTTAATCCTGTAATATGGCAGCCACATAAGCGGGCAGCCCTCTAAAGTGGGCCAAAAATATACCTCAACTTAATACAATGAGCCAAAATTCCCTCAACTTAAAGATAATGGGCCAATAATATACCTCAACTTAACAACCTTCCACACAAGCTATTTTAATCCTACATGGCATCCACGCGACTGTGACATGGTTTACACATAAGCGGACAACCCTTTAAACCGCTCCAACCCATTTACAGACAAAAAATTATTGTAATATTACACAAAAAAATCGCTAAAGATAAAACACTGTCCAAACTGTCCAATTTTTATAAAAAAATAAGTAACATTAATTGTTAGATATAGATTAAACAAATCAGATATTTTCTTAAACTTTATTAAAGTTGGGAGTCCTTAAAAATACTTAAATATTATTTCTGATTTAACATATGATTTGTCGAACCTAAAAAGATGCTTACCTTTTTTTTCTTATATTTTTACTTGGAAATGGGTTATGTATATGGATAATATATAATGCTCTCTCTATCCACTTTATGTGATAGTATTTGACTGGTTGAATTTTTATTTTAAATCATTTAAAATTGACAACAACAACAATAAATATATTTAGTGCATTCCCATCAGTGGGGTATAGGGATGATAGTATGTATGCATATATTACTCCTTTCTTGTAAAGGTAAAGAGATGCTATTTTCGGTAGACCCTCGGCTCAAGATAGAGAAGTTGTTTCCAGTACCCCTACTACCTTGCGGTCTAAAATATGCTATAAATATTCTTATAGTTTTAAAATCATAAGTAACTATTTTTAATTAATGATAAAATGATAATTAAGTTTCAACATAATTTATTTTTAAATAAAGTAAATTATTATTCCTGTATATATAATTAACAAGCTAAAAGAAAAAGTATGTCACATTAATTTATGGGATGGAGGAGTAACATTCAATCTAAAAGCTTATTACTATTTCATAACAAATCCTTAGTACTTCTTACTACTTCTTACCAATGGATCCAATAATAGAGGAATCCTCTTGTACACAAAAAACAACTTCTACAGAACCACCCGATATAGGAAACATGAGGATAGAGGAAAAATTACAATCTAAGCCTGTATCTTTTCTACAAACATTACTTGCTAATAACCATCCACAGCATACACCCTATATACAACATAATATGGAAATCAAATTAGACTATTTTGATGAAAGTTCTCACGGTGAAGTAGATGATGATATATTTATTCCTATTACCAGTGAGGACAAATGTAGACTATACAATCCATGGAAGTTCTCTATCATACTAAAAGTGTTTGGAAGAAAAATTCTACATCAACTTCTTCAAACTAAACTGCAGAACTTATGGAAACCATCTGAAGACATCCATCTCATAGATTTGGGATCGGAGTTCTTTCTTATTAAGTTTCAAAAAGAAGAAAATATGCTAAAGGCATTACATGGAGGACCATGGTTTGTCTTAAACCATTTCTTATCGGTTAGACAGTGGGAACCAAAATTTGTTGCATCCGAAACACAGCTTACTTATTCAGCAATTTGGGTTCGTCTACCTGAGCTTCCTACAGAGTTCTACGATGAACAAATTATCTACAAGGTAGGCTCAAAACTAGGACAACTACTCAAAGTTGATGCTTGTACATCATCAACTACTAGGGTAAGTATGCTAGGATTTGTATTGAGGTACCTCTGGAAAAACCTTTAAAATCATACATACAAATTGGACATCATAAACAAACCTTAGTTTATGAAGGTCTTATCATTTTATGCAATAAGTGTGGGAGGTTTGGACATACAACCATAAACTGTCTCTATGTTTCTAATAATAACACTACTAACACTACAATACAAGTTAATCAGACCAACCTACATGAATGGAAAACTGTTAACTTTCCTAAGAAATCAATTCAAAAAATAGCTAGGGAGACAGGGAAAACTAAGGCGGCTATAGGAGCAATGGAACGAGGGCAACACTCGAAAGAAACAAGCATGTCAAACCACATAGCTGGGCCGGTTAAAACTTCAGGACAAAATAACTTGGAGGCAGACCCAATAGACATAATTAACAATAATAATTTTAACATGCTATTGGGCTATGATAGCATGGACCTTAATATTGCTAAAAGTTGGAAAATAAATAAAAATTCTTCTTATAATTTGGCTAATTTAAAAAATAAGTCCACAGCTAACAATCCGCTAAAAGACAACACAAAACAAAATATAGACATAATTAATATAACTCAATTACCTACTCTAGCACCAAGTTCCAAAGCACTTTCTCTTCCCAATTCTTCACTCACTTTTCCAAATCCCACTATTATTTTGGAAGGCACGGTAAATAACCTACTTAAATGTCACGACCCCAAACACGGTCGTGATGGCGCCCAGCACACTGCTAAACCAGCCCGATCAATCAACAGAAACACAGAGCTATTAGCTCACTTAAACCATTTTAGGCATAAACAGAAATAGAACAACAGTAATGGAATAACCAAGTACAAGGATCACATCCCAAAAACAATAACAACTCCCCAAGGACCAGGGGTCACGAGTCATGAGCCTCTACAGAGTATACAAAGTGTAAATAGTGAATATAACTGTGCACAAGTGTGGGATGATCAGAACAAAAATATAGACAAACTGGAGAATCAGGTCCTGCAAACGCTGGCAGCTACCTCGACTGTCCAAAAGCAATCCCGAGCCGCAATAGAATCAGCTCTACTATGATATACCTGGATCTACACACAAGGTGCAGGGAGTCGGTGTGAGTACTTCCAACTCAGCAGTAATAAAAGTAAATAATGCTGAAGGGAAGAAAACCACGCAAGGCACTATCTCATGCTACACAATACAAAACTATCTTTTTATTCCTTTCCATCATATGTGAGTAGATTATTCAGAAATCTCAATTTTTAGCTTCTTTCTTTCATGATAACATACCAATACCTGGTACAATCTCAAGCAATGCAAGTCCGCACTCAAACCAGCCCCTCGGGCTCAGCACTCCTTAACAATTTTCACGGGAAGATCTGGTCAATAAGGCAAATAATGCGTGTGTGCCAGTAATGTATGAGTGTTAAATGTTATGCCACGTAGTACACATAAACCAATGTATGTATGCCATGCAATGCATATGATGTTGTGGCGTACAGCCCGATCCATGCAAAGGCGCCCGCGCTCACTGTGGGGGTTCAGACTCCGGAGGGGCTCCTACAGCCCAAGCGCAATATCAATATCACACCTGCTGTGGCGCGCAGCCCGATCCATATACCACTGCGGCGTGCAGTCCGATCCATGCATATGTATGCATATGCTGACATAAATCGTCATGACCTAACATATGGCCCTCGGCCCCAATCATTCTAACAAATAATCAAGAAAGCCCCTCGGACAACAGTATCATATTAGCTCACAGCTAAAAATGTCATTAAGACCTTGTGCATGTTTTTCATAACCTTATAAAAATGTTGAATAGCAAAATACCATTTAAAACCTTAAATTTAGATAAAAATATGCACAATATTATCAAGACAATGATACCAATCCCTGAAGGATTCAAATAATCGGCGCGAAGCCTAAACATGATAATTAATATCTTTATTGAGGCGTCAATTTCATTTCAAACAATTAGGTGTTGTTATTTATTACGCGGGACGGACCAAGTCACAATCCCCAATGGTGCTCTACCCCACGCCCGTTATCCGACGTGCAAGTTACCTCAACACAGCACTAAGATGTGCAAGTCCGGAGTTTACTAACCCTCGGGACATCATTTACAAGTATTACCCACCTCGAACCGGCGAAAACTCATGCCCGCGATGCCTTAGCTCCTCGAACCGGCATCCAAGCACGTCATAACTAGCCAAAATCAGTACAAATATATCAAAATAGGCTAATGGAACATAACCCAATCGAAAGAACTCGAAAAATATCAAAAATCACGAAATTGGCAAAACCCGAGCCCCGGGCCCACATCTCGAAAAATTTCAAAATTCATATTTCCAGAATCCTCGTCGCGCCACGAGTCCGCACATTTAAAATTTACCAAAATCGGAGTTCGATTGGCCTTTCAAAACCCAAATTTTCGTTTTTAATATCTAGGCCACAATCCTTCACAATTTCTACCCAAATTCATGAAGATTGATGTTTATTCTACCATAAAATTATGTTTTTGAGTAAAGAAACTTACCTCCAACGATTCCCAGCTGAAATTCCCTTCAATCCCCATCCAAAATCTCTCTAAATGATCACGCGCGGGAATTACTATTCATACGCTGCAGAAAAATGCAGCAGCAATACAGAAATTGCAGCACACAATCAGTTTTACTAAAATAGCTCTAACTCCATCATACGAACTCGGAATGTGACGATTCTTTTTCCTATGACTCCGTAATTTCGATACGGACCCAGTGGTTCAAACAAAACTAAATTTGGATCTCATTTACTCAGTGCAATATCAATTTTGCTTGTTAAATAATTAATTCACATTTCGCGTCAAAAACCCAATCGCGACTTGATGAAATTAGACTAAACTTTCCAGATCAGTCCTATAATTCATTATCTAATTTCTCAAAGTCTCGAAATCAAATTTGAATCTCTAGAACTAAAATAGATCTTTGGATCATTACATTTATGCTCAAAACGGCAAAAATCTTCCAAAAACTGTTCCAAAATTTATCCGAGCCTCATGGGATCCCAACAAAGTATACTAACAAGTCTCATAATATATTACGGACTTGCTCGAGGCCTCAAATCACAACAAACAATGCTAAAATCATGAATCAACCTCCAATCCAAGCTTTATAAACTTTAGAACTTCCAACTTCTATTTTCGATGCCGAAACCTATCAAATCAAATCTGATTGACTTCAAATTTTGCACACAAGTCCAAAATGACATAACAGAGCTACAGAAATTTTTGGAATTTTATTCCCACCGTCGGATCAAAATTTCACCTATCAACCGAAATTCGCCAAAATACTAACTTTGCCAATTCAAGCTTAATTCTACACCGGACCTCCGAATTCAATTCCGATTGCTCTCCTAAGTCATAAATGATCCCCCTAAACTAGTCGAATCATCAGAATCTGATTCCGATCACTAACTCAATAGCCAACTCTAGGTTGACTTCCCATATTCAAGCTTCCTTCAAATATGCTATTTGCTTCATATTCAAACCAAATCACTCCTAACTCACTCGATATACTCTAATACCGGTATAAAAGCATAAAATATGTAAATGAAAGGTAGCGGGGTGGTAATTCCCATAACGACGGGCCGGGTCATTATATTCTCCCCAACTTAAACAAACGCTCGTCCTTGAGCGGACCCAGAGTTGTACTAGAAGCAACCCAATAGCTGAATGACCTTACCAAGCATATATTCGGGCGATCATACATCACCCTATCTCACATAAGTCCGACAACACCATATAGCTGAAATTTCTCGCTCCAACTGAACCATAAACCACATTGCACTTTCTGAAATCATATACCAAATCTGAATCCCCCGTCTATACTCAGAATACACCCGAACCAGCTGTAATAGTCAATACTCGCCACCCCAGGTGAGATCATATGATGTATCACACAACCCAATCACTCGAGACAATAGTCCCTAATCACAACAATTTTCTACGATAACCAAATACCAACCGAAAAACCTTTTTCATTAGATAGAGTCTTGTTCCAACACCTTCATATCACGCCCACGGCAACCGAATACGCGATATATCGAACCCATCTCTCAGGTCAACCATTCATGAATCCATTTCACTTTTAACTGATACTAAAACAGATTTCGAAGCTGAACCTCGATACTACCTTTCTAACCAGCTGAAATCACATATACTCACACTCATTATTGGATTCAATGATCATTTCGATTATAACACACCGCACTGGTGATATGACACCTCAACACCGACCTAAGCCACGATGAGCACAACATGGGCTCCAATAGAAACGTCTGAACACACTCGAATCATGACAGCTCAAATCATGACAACTGTCTCCAGCAAAAGAGCTGCAATTCAATTCCTTGTGCCATCATAATATAGAACTGAGATCGCGTCTCACATTATAGAAATAGAGTACCTGAATCCTCCTCGAGAGGTCATAACATCACGTGGTCTTGCCACGATTCTTGATTCTATCCCAACATTATTACTCCTGAAGCACCTCCCGTTACCAAGCTCAAAACGGTCAGCCACACACAGATCTAGGTCTAAACCCAGCAATCAACCTCACCCATGGTGATACAATGATATACGCTATCGAATCCTGAAAGGACACAACCGATGTGCCATTCGCCGAGCGATGCTCAATACGGATTTTTCCTCAGAAGCCAGGAGGTATCGTATACTAGGTAACATATAACTAACTTTATTTTCACATTACACTGTTGCGGCGTGCAACCCGCTCCAATGACATACCCGTGGCGGCGTGCCACCCGATCCAGATACCATACCTGTGGCGGCGTGCCACCCGATCCAAATAACCCGTGGCGGCGTGCCACCCGATCCACGCATAAATCTTGCAAAAAGGAAATGCATATCGAGTCGAATTTTCTCATTACAGCAAACATATATATAGCCTCAAGCTCGGCCACATGAAACACATCTGATAACGTTCCTCAATACTGGAACTGAATCAATGGTAGATACCTCTACACTGACATCCGCCACAAAGGCCCAACTAACAAAGCAATACCTACTAGCCGTCCGCTGGTCCTAGGTGCAACTACCCTGTTGTAGCATACTCTAATGCTCTCTACTACGCAATTTGTGCCATTTTCCGACATAGTCCATATCACATTAGTCTAGACGACCTGACTTATGTCAACAAGTCTGAAATAAGGTATCATAACCCAAATTCCTCATATCAAGCTAAGAGAGAGCCATTAGGGCTTCTAATTTCCGATGATTTCTAAACGGTGTCGATACACACGATATTCAACCACCGTATAGGCGGACTAACGAGAACTTCAAGTCTCCAACACATATATAACACATGAATCACTATGCCTGATTCCGTACTTCACCGTACGAATACATAACGCACATCAAGCGCCCATTCATACCACGAAAGCCATTCGGAAATTTCACTATGCCATCAACGACTCAATTATTACAGTCGATCCAACAAGAGAATACCACCGTACCACTAGATATTATCAGTTTACATTACTTTGTCCTTTTGCACCATATACCCCTGCCAAATTACTAGAATAGCAGTGCCATTTTCTTAAATCATCAGAAATATCGATTCTTAAATCACCTGTAGTTGTCCGCGCTGCTCAATAATTTTATTGACATCCCATATATTATGAACTGATCTCAAAACCTTGAATATGCCATTATCAACTTTCCATAACACATCGCGTATACCATATCATACTAAGACAACATGGAAATTCATATCCCTTTCCTCCGCCGCAAACATCGGCGCACTCAACTAGTCAAGGACTTTCATGATCCCATATAGAGAAAAACTCATTACCCATTCCAAGCCTTGCATATCAACCGGAAAAATGCACTCATTTTCAAACCACGGTAAAACACATCATAAACTCTTTCTCCCAATTACATTGCATAAGTTAAATTGCCAAGACTGAGTCCATATACCCATATCAAGTTACACAACTGCCAGCACTCAAGAGCTTTGATGCACAATATCTGCAAGACTCGTTACTTCAACCACATACCAGGAATTAATCGTATTCCTTTTCATACCATTTTGGTTTATT
Organism: Nicotiana noctiflora; assembly: GCA_032618575.1. Taxonomy (NCBI): domain Eukaryota; kingdom Viridiplantae; phylum Streptophyta; class Magnoliopsida; order Solanales; family Solanaceae; genus Nicotiana; species Nicotiana noctiflora. The sequence goes on along the minus strand of JASVEL010004102.1, from coordinate 60,967 downwards.
AACAAGTTGTTCCACTTACCCAGTTTCCTTTCTGATTCCTCTTTAATTTAATATTAGTCTTTACTGTAGCACGACAATGCCTCAACCCTTTTTACCACACAAGACTCGTACACAAGACCACACGGTCTAAGACCCATAGGCCACTGAATACTCTCTCAGTGTTCCCAGAAGTACCACATTCCACCACACTTTATTTTGATGAACTTCCCGCGATTTTTAAATTTGAATTTTTTATCATTACTTTCCAATATGGATACATAGAATCCCATCATTCACATGATATAACACAAGCCTTGATCTTTTCTGACGAAACCGCCATCTTTAGCCACATATACAATCTTAAGGCACCTGACTGTTACAAGCAAAATCTTGAACACTACAAAATCATTCTCGGGCATCATTCACCCTTATTCAGCTGTAATTCAACTGTCCTATTGAGTAGAACCACTCGTGTTTTGTTAGAACTCTGACATCGCAGAACATGATTACTTACAGGTATAATTCGCTATCTTTCTTTTCTATACACCGAACATTCCTTACCAACGGTAGTTCAAAACATCCTAGTATTTCTTCACATCTACGAAGCGCCATAACCTTGTCAGAATTTTTCCAACATACTTAAAGACGGTTTCTTCACATCTACGAAGCACCATAACCTTGTCAGAATTTTCCCAACTTGGCTCGAAGCCATTCATCAAAGCACTTTTAACCACTCATATCATTATTATTCAAGTGATGCCGAAATGTTACAATGAGATTAAACTCAAGTCATTTACAAGCCTTGACAGAGACTCGAATCATCAGAGACCTTAACTCTTCTGCAATTCTTGCAGATATACACGCACCACCAATAAGCCCACTCTCTTTAGGTGACATAAATCTTTCTAAGTCCCAAATTTTCCAAAAATTTCGGTAGAGTTTCTTTTGTAATTTGGCCTATCCACCTGCCAGAGAATCACCAAACCATTTTAACTATACATCCATAACTCAACAAGACATCGCAATGTATATCAACAACATTAATCTCAACACTATACAAGTTATACTATCAAAATTGATACATGGGCATGCGCTGCACCTGCTCAAATCATAACATATATCAAATACCCTTCAATTACACATTAGAATCAACCCACCTACTTGCCTCAACCTAGTATGTCAGTACAACACCTTCCTCCAGGATACACATAGCATAATAACTTTAGTCTTGGTGAGTCTAAACTCATTTTACTACACGTAAGGCACTCTACCTTCCAACTAAGAGATATGATAAATATTCACCACGCCCAAAGCTCGGGGCTACACAATAGATTACAATAAGGATCTAACACCTGACAGCTCGTACATTATTAAGCTGCCATTTCCACAGTTAGGAACAATACCGATCACACGAAACTTCATAATAGCAGTTTGTAAAATCAGCACTTTGGTGCTCATGTCATAGACAAAGATCTGGCCTCAAATCCTCCCGAATGGCCCAACATATTTTACAAAGATTATATCTTGCCCCTCGATCGGAGAATCACAAGCCATCAAGGCAATCATGTTACCGTGCGCTCGAGTGCGCATACAGACGTGTGAAAGGAATCTCAAGAATTATATCTCAAACTGAATCAAGTACGCACGATAAGAATTCCAAGAAATGTGAAGTGTTTCCTAGAGGTTTATAGCCTCCCGAGGATAAGTACAGGCATCCCCGTACCGATCCACAAGACTCTACCAACCGGCTCAAGACTCATGTGGCCTAGTAACCTAGGCTCTAATACCAACTTGTCACGACCCCAAACCCGGTCATGATGGCGCCCAGCACACTGCTAGACCAGCCCGACCAATCAACAGAAACACAGAGCTATTAGCTCACTTAAACCATTTTAGGCATAAAAAAATAGAACAACAGTAATGGAATAACCAAGTACAGGGATCACATCCCAAAAACAATAACAACTCCCCAAGGACCAGGGGTCACGAGTCATGAACCTCTACAGAGTATACAAAGTGTAAATAGTGAATATAACTGTGCACAAGTGTGGGATGGTCAGAATAAAAATATAGACAAACTGGAGAATCAGGTCCTGCGAACGCTGGCAGCTACCTCGACTGTCCAAAAGCACTCTCGAGCCGCAATAGAATCAGCTCCACTGTGATGTACCTGGATCTGCACACAAGGTGCAGGGAGTCGGGTGTGAGTACTTCCAACTCATCAGTAATAAAGGTAAATAATGCTGAAGAGAAGAAAACCACGCAAGGCACTATCTCATGCTACACAATACAAAACTATCTTTTTATTCCTTTCCATCATATGTGAGTAGATTATTCAGAAATCTCAATTTTTAGCTTCTTTCTTTCATGATAACATACCAATACCTGGTACAATCTCAAGTAGTGCAAGTCCGCACTCAAATCAGCCCCTCGGGCTCAACACTCCTTAACAATTTCCACCAGGGAGATCTGGTCAATAAGGCAAATAATGCATGTGTGCCAGTAATGTATGAGTGCTAAATGTTATGCCACGTAGTACACATAAACCAATGTATTTATGCCATGCAATGCATATGACGCTGTGGCGTACAGCCCGATCCATGCAAAGGCGCCCGCGCTCACTGTGGGGGTTCAGATTCCGGAGGGGCTCCTACAGCCCAAGCGCAATATCAATATCACACCTGCTGCGGCGTGCAGCCCGATCCATATACCACTACAACGTGCAGTCCGATCCATGCATATGTATGCATATGCTGACATAAATCGTCATGACCTAACATATGGCCCTCGGCCCCAATCATTCTAACAAATAATCAAGAAAGCCCCTCGGGCAATAGTATCATATTAGCTCACAGCTAAAAATTGAGATTTCTGAATAATCTACTCACATATGATGGAAAGGAATAAAAAGATAGTTTTGTATTGTGTAGCATGAGATAGTGCCTTGTGTGGTTTTCTTCCCTTCAGTATTATTTACTTTTATTACTGCTGAGTTGGAAGTACTCACACCCGACTCCCTGCACCTTGTGTGCAGATCCAGGTATATCATAATAGAGCTGATTCTATTGCGGCTCGGGAGTGCTTTTGGACAGTCGAGGTAGCTGCCAGCGTTCGCAGGACCTGATTCTCCAGTTTGTCTATATTTTTGTTCTGACCATCCCACACTTGTGCACAATTATATTCACTATTTACACTTTGTATACTCTGTAGAGGCTCATGACTCGTGACCCCTGGTCCTTGGGGAGTTGTTATTGTTTTTGGGATGTGATCCCTGTACTTGGTTATTCCATTACTGTTGTTCTATTTTTGTTTATGCCTAAAATAGTTTAAGTGAGCTAATAGTTCTATGTTTCTGTTAATTGGTCGGGCTGGTCTAGCAGTGTGCTGGGCGCCATCACGACCGGGTTTGGGGTCGTGACATTAAACCACATCATATCCTACAAAATCCACTTGATATTACCTGCAACCAAACACAAAAATCCAAATCAGCTTCTTTGCATGGCATTCAATTCACGGAGGCTTCACACGTCCATAGCAGCAACAGCAAGTTGTATGCTACATTAGTCTATAGCTCTAGCAATCCCCAAACCCAACAAAAACCAAATTATAACTTTTCATGTGAATCCCCTAAGGGCCATCAGTCACAAACGGTCCAAATACATGAAAAACAAAAGAGTTCTCCTATAACATCTTCCATTAGTAATTCAAACCTAATCACTACTCACTTAACTGAAATAGCAAAAGATAAGTTACAAACTTCTGAAAATGTAGAGACCAAACTTCACCATAACAAACCCATCAATGGTGAGGAATTGGAACACCAACCAATTCTTCTATCTCCCACGCATGCACATGCAAGGACCAACACTTCCACACATAGAAACACCACTGGTTTACACTTCACAGAAGACACCAATGGACTTACCACTGGAATCTTGGTTGGAGATGGGACTACAAGGATATGCACTTGTCTTCACGATGGAGTTAAACAATCAGGAGATTGTTCTACTTGTTCAAAATCCAACACACTTAGCTGAAATAATAACAGAGGGGATGAGGATAGGGACGAAGGGTTATGCCCAAAATCAATGGTACAATACACAAACTCCTTTGATACTGGACTACAATGCCTCGAGCTCCAACCAAACACCATGGACCTACCCCATGTACTCACATATATCATTACCAACAACGACCAACCTCTTACCATTTTATCCACCACATCACATGGGACAAGTCTATGCACCTTGGTTCCAACATCTCCAAACTGTCAATCCACTCTCCCCGTATGGGAGTCCACTGAGTCCACTAGATTATCCACCAGGCAGCCCACAGACTCCCCCACCACCTCCACCTCCATCTCCCAACGAACTAGATATGGAAACAAGGGAGGAGCTTGCAGAAATAATAGCAGAAATAAGATAGACAAGGACGGAGGTCTTATGGTTAAAAGGGATCCAACTTTGCAATCTCAAGGAGCAATATGCGAAAAAACTCATTCTAAAATGCCCACCAGAGATGATTTCATGCAGCATCAATTTCAGGGTAACAACAAATCGACAAGAAGGGAAATATTCAATGGTTATGATTCCAAATCTTCGTCAGACTCAAGCCATGATGGAATTTCAGGATCAAATGACACCAACTTTTGTCAATCCTTTGGTGGAAATGCCGACAATCACACAACCTCAACCCAATATAATGAATATTATTGTTTGGAACTGTCGAGGATCATATAACCCTGAGTTTAGGAGACAATTTCGTTCTCTACTGGATAATTACAGGCTTATGATAATACTGCTGGAAACTCACATGCAAGATCATGCAGGAATTCAACAGAAATTTGGATTCACAAATATGTCCCAGGTGCCAGCAAATGGATTGGAAGGAATGGTTGTTCTGTGGATTGACACCCTCATCACTGTGGAAGAGCTAAGAGTGGTAGAACAAGAAATCCATTGTTTCGTCCAGGTAGGTCACACTAACCCTAAATGGTTACTATCTGCTATCTATGCAAAAAATCAATGTCAATCTCGTAATGAATTGTGGGAAAATCTTAAACGTATGCATGATATTTATAACTACCTGTGGTTAATTGGAAGAGACTTTAATGATATTCTATTTGCTAATGAAAAATTTGGTGGTTTGCCTATTAACATGAATAAAACAGATAGATTTGCAAATTGTATTAATTATTGTAAGTTCATAGACTTAGGATTTAAGGGAAGTAGATTTACATGGACTAACAAAAGAAAAAATGGACAAACAATACTAGAAAGATTAGATAGGTATTTGGCTAATTATGATTGAATAAATTTATATCCGGAAGCTACAGTGCAACATTTACCTCGTACCTATTCTGATCATTGTCCTTTATTATTTAAATTAGATAATTGGCAACAAATACCTAGAAACATTTTTAGACTTGAAACTATTTGTGTGTCCCACCCTCAATTTAATTAATTAGTTCAACATAATTGGAATAATACAGACCCTTTAATAGATACCATAAAAAAATTTCAAATGGTTCTAACGGATTGGAATCATAATACATTTGGTAATATTTTTAAAAATAAGAGAAAAATATTAGCAAGACTTGCAGGGATACAATCATCCATGCATTATCCAACTAGTTCATTCCTACAAAATCTTGAAATCCAACTAAACAATGATTTTAGTAACATTTTAAAGGTAGAGGAAAATTTCTGGAAGCTTAAATCAAAAATGAATTGGCTCAATGAAGGAGATGCTAATACGAAATTTTTCCATATGTCAACTTTACATAGACATAGGAGAAATAAAATAACAGCACTCAAAGATGCAGTTGGGAATTGGTTCTATGATCAACAGTCTATTCAAGATCATATAACTTCTTATTATAAAAAACTATTCACAACTGATCACTTCCAATCTATAAATGTTAGTTTTACAACAATTTACAATCATTCAAACTCATTGAATAATCAATCCCACATAGAACCTCTTCAGGATATTGAAATTGATCGTGCTATTTTTTATTTTGGTCCTTACAAAGCTCCGGGTCCGGATGGACTCTACCCTTTCTTTTATCAAAAATTTTGGACTAATATTAGTGGAAAAGTTAGACAATTTTGTCATGAAATTTTTGAATCGTTTATAATTCCTCCATCTTTAAACCAAACTTATATTTGTCTAATTCCAAAAGTTAAGAATGCTCAATCTATTACTCAATATCGACCCATTAGTTTATGTAATACCTCTTATAAATTAATTACTAAAATATTAGTCAATCGACTAAAACCTATTATTTCAACAATAATAGGGCCAACACAAACTAGTTTCCAGAAAGGAAAACGTGCTGCTGACAATGCTATAATAGTTCAAGAAGCAATAAATCATCTAGCAAAAATTAAAGGTAAATATTCCTATATGCTCCTTAAATTAGACCTTGAAAAAGCCTTTGATCGGTTAGAATGGTCTTTTATTAGGAAAACGTTTCAATATTTTAATTCCATCAAATACAATAAAACTCATCATGTCTCGTGTTACCACAACTTCAACAACAATACTTATCAATGGATCACATACTGATTTCTTCTACCCGTCTAGAGGAATTCGACAAGGTGATCCCCTATCGCCGTGCCTTTTTATAATGTGTATGGAGATGCTTTCAAGAAGTATCACACTGTCAGTAGATTATTTACAGTGGCAACCACTAAAATTATCTACTAAGGGACCATAAATTTCACACTTATTTTTTGCAGACGATATAATATTATTCTAAAAAATTACTAATAAAAGTTGTAATGCAATAGTTGAGGTTATCAATCACTTTAATAATCTTTCAGGACAAAAAATTAATTTTGATAAATCAAAAATTTTCTTCTCTAAAAATGCTTCAATAATTGACAAGGCAAAAGTGATTTTCAACATAAAGGAAGGTATAAATTTTGGACGTTATTTAGGATTTTCAATATTCCAGGGTCGTCAAAAATGCCTGATTTTCAATTCTTATTAGATAATTTCAAGACCAAACTAGCAGGATGGAAAACACAATTCCTTACCATGACAGGATGAACAACTTTAATAAAATCTACACTAAATAATTTACCAAATCATATAATGCAATATATACAAATTCCATTGTCTATTACAAAAAAATTAGACAAATATCAAAGAGATTTCTTATGGGGATCTACTAACATAAAGAAAAAAATTTGCCTTAATAAATGGACAACCATTACACAACCTACTGATCGAGGAGGATTGGGTATTCAGGGGCTAAAACAAAAGAACTTGGCTCTACTAGGCAGTTTAGCATGGAGAACTTTTCATTCGCGTCAAAGCCTTTGGGCAAATATACTTATTAATAAATATAGCAACTTACATTCAACTTCTAATTATTTCCATACTTGGCGAAACATAATAATTGGTTGAAAAAATTGCCAAATAGGGATACAATGGCAAATTGGAACAGGTGATCATATAAAGTTCTGGGAAGATGCTTGGTTAGGTCCTACGCAAACACTTCGATCACAAATTAATGGACCAATACAAAAAGATCTGCTTAACTGTTCTATTAGCTCAATCTACAATGAGAATACTTGGAATTGGAATAAAATTTCTTTCCAATTGCCTGATTATATAAAAAATAGGATTGAAGCTACTTATATATCTAAATATTATCAAAAATCAGATCATATAATCTGGGGGCTGACTAATAATGGTCACTTTACAGTTAATTCATTGTACAAAGCCCTACAAATTAATAACACAATTCAAATATCAACTCATTTTAATTGGATTTGGCACCTTCCAATACACCCAAAAATAAATTTTTTTATTTGGTTGCTAAATCACAACATACTGCCAACACTTTATCACCTAAAGTATCTTGGTATAATTCAAAATGCAAATTGACATTACTGCCAAAATTATGATGAATCTTTAAACCACTTATTTCTAGAGTGTAGGAATGCAAGGATTATTTGGACTAAACTAGGAATGGAAAATTTTATCAGAGGACTTCTACATTTTAACGCTCCACAAGATTGGTTAATTCCTTTATTGAACTACTCTGGTAAAAATTTCCCATGCAACATAAATAAACGTACTTATATTCCTATTTGTCTTTGGAATATTTGGTTAACAAGAAATAAAAACTTGCATGAGAATAAACATGACCTTATCAATATCATTTCGATAACAAATCAATCTGCGGAATATTGCTACTTGGTTGCTGTCACGACCCAAACCCTGGTCGTGATGGCGCCCAATACAATGCTAGGAAAGCCCGACCATATTATCCTTTAAACCAGCCAGTTATTAATTCAGAATAATCAAATTAAACTTAAACATCAAATGATTATAACATGTGATAAGCGAGATAGTAACAGCATACAAAATACGGTCCCAACCATATCGTGGTGTCACGAGACTGAGCCTCTACAGAATAACATCCTAATACAAACAAGTCTAGGCAAAAAAAAGAAATCAACAAGATGATAAAGAAGGAGAAAACAGGCTCTGAGGACGCTGGCAGCTACCTCGTAGTCTCCGCAAAAGTAGATGATGACCTGCAGCTACAATGTCTCAACTGCCCTCGGGCACCTGTGGATCTGCACAGAAAGTGCATGGGAGTGGGGTGAGTATATTTCAACTCAGTGAGTAACAATAATAAACGATAATTGAAAGTAAGAACTCATGTACTACCACTAGACAGTTCTAACGCAAACCCTCACAAGTAAGTCATCACTAAAGTAGCAATTCGATCACTAGTCCACACCTATCTCGTTAAGGTCCCACACTGACTAAATCCCTTCTCGTACCACAACGGTGTACAACCATCTGCGTATATATGTGTCCCTAGGGTGTGTGTATCTAGTAAGTATATTGCTACGACGTGCAGCCCGATCCAATATATATATATATATATATGGCGTGCAGCCCGATCCGATATACAGCCCGATCCAATATATATATATATATATATACTGCTGCGGCGTGCAGCCCGATCCAGTATATATAATGCTGCGGTGTGCAGCCCGATCCAATATGTATACTGCGCGGCGTGCATCCCGATCTAATATATATACTGCTGTGGCGTGCAGCCCGATCCAATATGTATAATGCTGCTGTGGCATGCAGCCCGATCCAATATAAACATATGTGTATGTATATAATACGTCCTAACGGGTCCTCGACCCTGTCTCAGTTAGTATAGGATTGGCCTTTCAGGCTCACTCAGCTAAGTCAGGGGAGCTTCCACCCTAAGTAATTCATCTCTCACGGTACGCATCTAGTATTGGCTCTTAACAGGCTATTCAGCTAGTTTCACAGATGAGTGTAAGTTTCCAACACGGTATAAGGGTCACCTAGCTCTACAGGTCCCCTAATGCTCTACAGATCGGCATAAGGCCCCAAACATGGCTATTAGCCCAATTTCACAGTCATAATCTCGTGAACAGTCATAATACACAGTATTCTATAAGCCGGGAAGGACCAAGTCCAATCCCCAATTCACAATGCCACCACGCCCGTCACATGACGCGTGTCTCATCTCTACATAGCACTGTATAGTGCAAGTACGGGGTTTCAAACCCTCAGTACATTATTTACTACTACCACTCACCTCAAATCGGTAGAAGCTTCAATCCGCCTTGCGCTTGCCTCGCAAATCAATCTCCTCGGATGCCAAATCTGCTCAAAATCATAGAGAATGCATCAATATATGCTAATTTCACGCAATTCATTCGAAATAACCCAAATTGTATCAAAACCCACAAAGTTGTCAAAACTCGACTTTTGGTGCACTTCTCTAAAAATTATAAAAGTTACATATTCGGAACCCTCGTCTCAATACGAGTCTAGGCATATCAAATTTACCAAATTCGGACTCCAATTGCCCGCTCAAATCGGTAATTTTCTACAATTTTAGGCCTAGGCTAAAACCCACATTTAATCCTCCATTTTCATAGAAATAATCCATGATTTCATGATAAAAGCGTGTAATTAAACCACGAAACTTACCTCCGACAATATCCCGATGATCTCCCAGCTATTTCCCTTCACTTCCTCTCTCTAGGCTTCACAAATGGAGGGTTTTGCAAATGAACCCGTAAGTGAAATGTTTCTGGTTTTAATTCACTGCCTGGGACTTTTCTTCTACGCGTTCGCGTTCATCACCACGCGTTCGCGATGCCCAACTCCGGATTAACCTTCGTGAACGCGACCTCCCCCAATGCGTTCGCAAAGCACTAGCTCCCAGCCGTCTGATTTTCCTTCTACGCGTTCGCGATACCACTCATGCGAACGCGATGCTCACCCTCACAAACCTACGCGAACGCGACACCCTGAACGCGATAGCGAAGCTCAAGAATCCTGGCCTACACGAACGCGATAACCTTCCTCGTGATCGCGGTTCTTGACTCGCCTGGCCTTCGCGAACCCGGCCCATGCCACGCGAACGCGAAGGCTTGGATTTTGCCCAGTGATCTGCAATTTTTCTGCAGATTTTTAAGTTCCAAAAGTGCTGGATGATGGTCCGGATTCACCCCGAGGCCCCCGGGACCCCAACGAAAACCACCAACATACTCCAAAACACGATACGAACTTGTTCCAAGCATAAAAACACCATCCTAAATATCAAAATCACCAATTACACACGGATTCAAGCCTAAGTTTCTTCAAAACTTCCGAAACTAGCATTCGATCAAAAACTCGACCAAACGACCTCCGAATGACCTGAAATTTTGCAGGCACATCCAAAATCACCTAACGGAGCTATTGCAACTGTCGGAATTCCATTCCGACTCTCGGATCAAAATATCACCTACCGTTCGAATTTCGCCAAAATTCAACCTTAGCCAATTCAAGCCTATTTCTACACCAGACCTCCAAATTCAATTCCGATTGTTCCCCTAAGTCACAAATCACCTCCCGGGAACTAACCGAATCATCAGAATCCGATTCCGAGCCCTCTAACTAAATAGTCTACTTCGGGTTGACTTTCTTTATTCAAGTTTCCTTCAAAAAGGCTATATGCCTTATTTTCAATCCAATTCACTCCTAACTCCCCCGATAGACTCTAACACTGATATAAGAGCATGAATATGAAATTACAACATAACAGGGTGGTAATTCTCGTGATGACGGGCCGTGTCGTCATATTCTCCCCCTCTTAAGCAAACGCTCGTCCTCGAGCGGGTCAAGAAACATACCTGAAGTCTCAAACAACCGAGGATATCTGCTCCGCATCTCCTACTCGATCTCCCAAGTAGCCTCCTCCACGGGTCGACTTCACCATTGAACCTTAACTGATGCAATCTCCTTCGACCTTAATTTTCTTACCTGACGACCCAAAATAGCAATAGGCTCCACATCATATGATAGATCACCATCAAGCTGAATGGTGCTGAAGTCCAATACGTGAGACGGATCCCCGATGTACTTCCGGAGCATAGACACATAGAATACTGGATGAACGCTGGATAAGCTGGGTGGCAAGGCTAACTCATATGCCACCTCTCCAACTCTTCTAAGTATCTCAAAAGGACCAATGTATCAGGGACTCAGCTTCCCTTTCTTCCCGAAGAAGAAGATATAAACATAGTAAAAGAAAGACTAAGCACATCAAAAAGATTAAGTTTTGAAGTAGGACAAACATCATCAAATAAAACAAGCACATCAGATAAGGATACCTAAACTTATAGAGCAATTACCAGGAGAAATAAAACATCATCATTATTACATAACAGGAGTAATGAATGAAAGAAAATACTTAATACTAATAAATACAGGACAAGAAGAAAACTATATAACAAGAGAATTACTACTGTTGTTGTAGGCAAACTCGGCAAGTGGCAAGAACTCATCCCATGAACCACCAAAGTCAATCACACATGCCCGCAACATATCCTCCAGGATCTGAATAGTGCGCTCCGACTGCCCGTCTGTCTGGGGGTGAAATGCGGTGCTCAACTCAACCCGCGTACCCATCTCTCGCTGAAATGCTCTCCAAAACTGAGAAGTGAACTGAGTGCCTCTATCAGATATAATAGACACTGGAACCCCATGCAACCCGACAATCTCCCGAATAAAGATTACTGCCAACCGCTCTGATGAGTAAGTAGTACAAACTGGGATGAAATGCGCGGACTTAGTCAGCCGATCAACAATCACCTATACATAATCAAACTTCCTTGCTGTCCGAGGGAGTCCAGTAACAAAATCCATGGTGATCCTCTCCCATTTCCACTCGGGAATGACCATACGCTGAAGAACACCGCCCGGTCTCTCATGCTCATACTTGACCTGCTGGCAATTGAGGCACTTAGCTACATGCCTAACAATATCCATCTTCATTCTCCTCCACCGGTAGTGTTGTCTCAAGTCTTGGTACATCTTTGCGGCACCTGGGTGAATAGAGTACCGTGAAATGTGTGCCTCCTCAAGTATCAACTCCCGCAAACCATCTACATTGGGCACGTATATACGGCCCTGCATCCTCAGAACACCATCATTGTCGATAGTCGCATCTCTAACATCATTATGCTGCACTCTGTCCTTAAGGACAAGCAAATGTGGGTCATCATACTGTCACTCCCTGATGCGATCATATAAGGAAGATCGAGAAACAACACAAGCCAACACTCGACTCAACTCCGAAATATCTAATCTCACTAGCCGATTGGCTAGGGCCTGAACATCATAAGCAAATGGCCTCTCCCCAACTGGGATGAAAGCTAGGCTGCCCATACTAACCGCCTTCCGTCTCAAAGCATCGGCCACCATATTGGCCTTCCCCGGATGATACAAGATAGTGATGTCATAATCCTTAAGCAACTCCAGCCATCTCCGCTGTCTCAAATTAAGGTCCTTCTGTCTGAATAAATGCTGGAGGCTGCGATGATCCGTGAATACCTCACATGAGACACCATACAGGTAATGCCTCCAAATCTTCAAAGCATGAACTATGGCTGCTAGCTCCAAATCATGAACATGGTAGTTCTTCTCGTGGGGCTTCAACTAACGAGAAGCATAAGCAATGACCCTAACCTCTTACATCAACACATAACCAATGCCAACTCCCGAGGCATCACAATACACGGTATAAGGATCTGAAGCTGACGGCATAATCAAGACTGGTGTTGTGGTCAATGCTGTCTTGAGCTTCTGAAAGATATCCTCGCACTCCTTGACCATATGAAAGGAACACCCTTCTGAGTCAATCTAGTCAAGGGTGAAGCAATAGAAGATAACCCCTAAACGAATCGGCGATAATACCCTGCCAATCCCAGAAAACTACGGATCTAAGTAACTGAGGTCGGTTTGGGCCAACTCTGCACTGCCTTGACCTTCCTCGGATCTACCTGAATACCATCACGGGACACCACGTGTCCTAAGAATGCCACGGACTCAAGCCAGAACTCACATTTGGAGAACATGGCATACAACTTCTCCTCTCTTAATCTCTGCAACACAGTACTCAAGTGCCGAGCATGCTCCTCCTGGCTACGAGAGTAGACTAGTATGTCATCAATGAACACAATCACAAATGAATCAAGATACGGCCTGAACACACTGTTCATCAGATGCATAAATGCTGCTGGGGCGTTGGTCAGCCAAAAGACATCACAAGGAACTCATAGTGACCATATCTGGTCCGGAATGCAGTCTTCATAATGTCAGACTCTCTAATCTTCAGCTGATGGTAGCCTGAACGAAGATCAATATTCGAGAACACCCTAGCTCCCTGGAGCTGATCAAATAAATCATAAATATGAGGCAGAGGATACTTATTCTTCACTGTAACTTTGTTCAGCTGCCTGTAGTCAATACACATCCTCATGGATCCATCCTTCTTCTTAACAAACAGGATCGGTGCACCCTACGGCGACACACTCGGCCGAATGAACCCCTTATCTAGGAGTTCCTGGAGCTGCTCCTTCAATTCCTTTAGAGCTCAGCTGGTGCCATCCGATATGGAGGAATAGAAATGGGCTGAGTGCCTGGCACCAAATCAATCTTAAAATCAATATCCCTGTCCGGCGGCATGCCCGGCAGGTCTGAGGGAAACACATCAGCAAAGTGTCGCACAATGGGAACAGAATCAATACCGGGAGTCTGGGCCTCGATGTGACGACCCAAAGGGTCATCACTTATTTAATTAATCATTTCGAGCTTCTGGAGGCCTTGAAAACCTCATTCTATGTTGCCTCGATTTGCGTGCACAATCCGGGCACAAAGCTGAAAAATATTTATGTTGAAATATGTGAAATATGTGAAAAAGTAGAAGAATTTTGATATTAATATTGATATGGTTGACTTTGGTCAACATTTTTGGTAAACGGACCCGGATCCGTGATTTGACTATTTCAGAAAAATCCGTAGAAAAATATGGAACTTGGGCATATGTCCGGAATTGAAATCCGAGGTCTAGAACCCCGGTAAAAGAATTTTTCTGTTAAATTGTTTTCTGAAAATGTTTAAGGAAAATGAAACTGATTTTTTATTAAAAAGTACTGGTATCGGGCTCGTATTTTGGTTCCGACGCCCGGTACAGGTCATATATATTGGTTAAGCGCTTCCTGTAAAGTTTGGTTGAAAACGGACGTCGTTTGACGTGTTTCGGCCTTAAAATTGGAAAGTTTGGAAGTTATGAAATTTTGAAAGAATTCTTGAGATTTAAGGCTAAATTCCTTGATTTTGATGTTATTTTGGTGATTTGATCGCGCGAGCAAGTTCGTATGATGTTTTTGAGTAAGTGTACATACTTGGTTTGAATCCCCGAGGGCTCGGGTGAGTTTCGGATAGGTAACGGGATGGTTTGAACTTGAAAATTTCAGCAGAAACTCTGCAATTTTTGCACAGAGATTTTCTTCTATGCGATCGCATAGGTGTAGGTGCGATCGCATAGAGCAAAGATCAGAGGTCCCAAAAATCCTTCTGTGCGATCGCAATAGAGCCCATGCGATCGCATAACTTCCATTGTTCCTCCTATGCGATCGCATACTATCATTCGCGATCGCATAGAGTAAGACTGAGGCCCAGAATTTCCTTCTATGCGTTCGCGTACCGTTCCCTGCGATCGCATAGAGTAATTTCAGTTCATCCATTTCCTTCCATGCGATCGCATTACTATTCCGCAATCGCATAGAGTAATTTTTCTGCCCCCTTATTTTCTTCTATGCGATTGCATCACAGGCCCTGCGATCGCATAGAGTAAGTTCTGCAAAAATAGAACGGACGGGATAAAATCCCATTTCTCTCAACTCTCTCTCTCCAAGCAGCTTATTGGGGCGATTTTTGGGCGATTTTCATCAAAACTTCTTGGGTAAGTGATTCTTAACTCGTTTTCTTCATTTTCCATCAATATTATTTGAATTCCTAAGCCTAAATAGGTGTAAATGGGTAGAAAAATTGAGGATTTAGTATAGTAAGGGTTTTCAATGAATTTGCGATTTAGACCTCGTTTTGGAGTCGACCTTAAGAACAAATTGTATATTTGAACTCATGGAGGATTGGGTGAACTTATTTTGGTTCGAAATTTGAGTTTTGACTATGTGGGCCCGGGGTCGATTTTTACTATTCCGGGCAGAATGTTGTAAAAATCATATTTAGCAATATGAACTAGTTTGTTAAGTAGAATTGATGATATGAAATCAATTGTGTATGGATACGGTTGGATTGGAGTCAAATTCGAAAGGAAAAGGCATTGCTACGGATTGAATCGTTCGTGAACTTTCGAGGTAAGTGTTTGTTCTATCCTAGTTTGTAGGAATATGAATTTAGTTATGAATAAATTGTTGAATAAGAATTATTGGTGTTATACCGGTAATGAAGGTAAATTGTTGAAACTATTATAAATTATTGGTTTAAAAACCGGTAATTACAAATATTGTTGATATAGAGATTATTGGCTAAATGCCGGTAATATATATATATATATTTATGAAATGGGATCGTGTGGTACGCCGACCACTTATATAATAAGAAATGGGATCGTGTGGTACGCCGACCACGAAGTGATTTAAATCTTGGCATTGGCCATAGTTGCTGGTAGCCTATTGATATATTTGGGAGCGGGTGGTACGCCTACCACAAGATATAATTTTTGATATATTTGGGAGCGGGTGGTACGCCTACCACAAGATATAATTTTTGATATATTTGGGAGCGGGTGGTACGCCTACCACAAGATATAATTATTGATATATTGGGAGCGGGTGGTACGCCTACCACAAGATATAATTACTGTGATAGTTGGGAGCGGGTGGTACGCCTACCACGAGATATGAAATGAGAGAGGAATTGAGACAGGAAAGTAAGATTTATTATGTTGATTAGATTATTCTGGATATCGTGAGTTATTGACGGTTATTTCAGAGCAGAGTATTTCCTTGTAATGTATTATATATATATATATCTATATTGCAACTGTACAGGTTTAGGTGGGTGACTGGCCTTAGCCTTGTCACTAGTTCGCTGGAATAGGCCAGGCACTTACCAGCACATGGGGTCGGTTGTGCTGATACTACACTCTGCGCTCTTTTTGCGCAGATACAGGTTACGGACAGCAGCAGCGACAGTAGAGACTTGTGGATTTTTCGACTACTGAGACTACGAGGTAGCCTTGCAGGCGTCCGCAGGATCCGTTGTCTCTTCTATCTATGCTTTTCATTCTGTTATCTCATGTAATCGAGATAAACAGCTTGTATTTTCTTTCAAACGATTATGTGTATTATTCTTAGAAGTTCGTGAGTATTGTGACACCAGTCTTGGGTAGTGTATCAGATTTGGATTTTCTTTATCATATTTGACTAAGTCTTCCGCTGTAATTTATTTGTTTTTAATAATAAGAATTGGTAATTAATGGAGTTGTAAGGAATATTTGGCTTGCCTAGCTTCCATTTAGTAGGCGCCATCATGACCCCGATGGTGGGGAAATCCTGGTCGTGACAAGTTGGTATCAGAGCACTAGGTTGCATAGGTCTCACAACTCACGAACAACCTTAGTAGAGTCTGAAGGATCGGTACGGAGACGTCTGTATTTATCCTCCAGAGGCTACAGAGTTAGGAAAATATTCTCTTTATTCTTTCCGGTCGTGCGACTTGATCTTTTGAATGTTAATTGAACTTCTACTCTGTTCTTCCGCAGATGGTAAGGACACGTGCATCCTCATCTACTGACCAGCAGCCCGAGATCCCAGCAGCGACAGCTCCTGCTAGGGGTAGAGGCCGAGGTCGAGGTCGTCCTAGAGGATAAGGTAGGGGCAGAGCTCAGCCCCGAGCAGCAGCACGAGTGGCAGAACCTCAGGTTCATATAGAGGAGGAAGTTCCAACCCCAGCAGCTCCAGTAGGCCCAGCTCAGGTCCCAGGAGGAGCTGTGTTTTCACCGGATCTACAGGATGCTTTGGTCCGTATAGCAGGTTTCATGGATCATATTACCAGAGCAGGCTTATTACCGGTGGCACCAGCCACTTCTCAGGCCGGAGGAGGTAATCAGACTCCTGCTACGCGCACTCCGGAGCCAGTAATTCCCCAGGCTCAAGATCCTGTGATTCAGCCAGTTGAGGCAGTTCGGCCTATTATTGCGACTCCGTCTAATGATGGTGCGGCTATGTCTGCTGATGCGTTGTGGAGATTGGACAGGTTTACCAAGCTGTTCACTACCACATTCAGTGGTACTCCTTCAGAGGATCCACAGGACTTCCTATACAACTGCCACGAAGTTCTCCGTACTATGGGTATTGTGGAGACTAATGGTGTGGATTTTGCTACTTTTCGGTTATCCGGTTCCGCCAAGACTTGGTGGAGAGATTATTGTCTAACCAGGCCAGCGGGATCGTCATCTTTGACTTGGGAGCAGTTTGCAGAATTATTCTTGGAAAAGTTCCTTCCAGCAACTCACCGGGAGGCTCTACGCAGGCAATTTGAGCGTCTTCATCGGGGTTCTATGTATGTCACACAGTACGAGACTAGGTTCGTGGACCTGGCTCGTCATGCTATTATCATACTTCCCACAGATCAGGAAAGGGTGAGAAGGTTTATTGATGGGTTGAATCAGCCAATTCGGCTACGGATGGCTATGGGTGCAGGAACTGAAATCACTTTTCAGGAGGCGGCTAATACAGCCCGCCGGATCGAGATGGCTCTGTCACGGGGAGCGAGACATGGATCGGATAAGAGATCTCATAATTCGGGTAGATTCAGTGGTACCTCGTCTGGAGATAGAGATTTTTATGATAGAGGCCATCCTCCTAGGCCTTATCGGTCAGCTCTTCAGGTTTCTCATGATGCTTCAGGTGATCGTAATTCTCAGCCACGCTACTCTGATCAGCAGCCTATCAGTGCACCACCACTTCGCCATTTTCAGCGGCCGAGGGCTTGTTTTACGTGCGGTGATCTTAGGCACATTGCAAGGTATTGCCCTCGAGCTTCCGACAGATCTCACCAGCAGGGTTCTCGTGCCATGATTCAGGCCCCAGTTCCCTCACAGCCTGCCCAGCCGGCTAGAGGCGGAGGTAGAGGACATAGAGGTGGAGGTAGAGGTCATAGAGGTGGAGCTCGGACCGATAGAGGTAGAGACCAGCCAGCAGCTGATCGTCCTAGAGATACTGCTCAGGGTGGTGGGGCACAGCCCCGATGTTATGCACTTCCCGCCAGACCAGAGGCTGAGTCTTCTGATGCCGTCATTACAGGTATTATTTTGGTTTGTGATAGAAAGGCATCAACATTATTTGACCCTGGGTCTACATATTCGTATGTGTCTTCCTATTTTGCACCATACTTGATTCAACCCGGTGATCAACTGAGTGTTCCTGTTCATGTGTCTACACCAGTAGGCGACTCTATTGTGGTTGATCGAGTTTATCGGTCATGTATTATAGTAATTGAGGGTCTTGAGACCCGTGCTGATTTATTACTCCTAAATATGGTGGACTTCGATATTATACTAGGCATGGATTGGCTATCTCCTTATCATGCTATTTTAGATTGCCATGCCAAGACTGTGACTTTAGCTCTGCCGAATTCGCCTCATATAGAGTGGAAAGGGATTTCAGGTCATACTAGCCGTAATGTTATTTCTTATGTTAAAGCTCAGCGTATGGTTGAAAAGGGATGCTTGGCTTATTTGGCCTATGTCCGTGATTCTAGTGCTGAGGTTCCTTTTATTGACTCTGTGCCTGTGGTTCGCGAATTTCCTGAAGTATTTCCTTCAGACTTGCCAGGTATGCCGCCCGATAGGGACATTGATTTTTGCATTGATTTGGCTCCAGGCACTCAGCCCATTTCCATTCCCCCATACCGTATGGCTCCGCCGGAGTTAAAAGAATTGAAGGAACAATTGCAAGATTTACTTGAAAAGGGTTTCATTAGACCCAGGTGTTTCGCCGTGGGGTGCACTTGTATTATTTGTAAAGAAGAAAGATGGTTCGATGAGAATGTGCATTGACTATCGACCAGTTAAACAAGGTGACTATCAAAAATAAATATCCACTTCCGCGAATTGATGATTTATTTGATCGGCTTCAGGGGTGCCAAGGTATTTTCAAAGATAGATTTGAGATCCGGCTATCATCAGCTGAAGATTAGGGCATCTGATGTCCCTAAGACCGCGTTCCGCACTCGGTATGGACATTATGAATTTCTGGTCATGTCTTTTGGGTTGACAAATGCTCCAGCGACTTTTATGGAATTAATGAATCGGGTGTTCCGGCCTTATTTAGACTTGTTTGTAATAGTCTTCATTGATGACATATTAATATATTTCCGCAGTCAGGAGGAGCATGCGCAACATCTCAGAGTGGCCTTGCAGACTCTGAGAGATAGCCAACTATATGCAAAATTTTCAAAGTGTGAATTTTGGCTAAGTTCAGTTGCATTACTGGGTCATATTGTGACGGCAGCAGGTATTCAGGTTGATCCAAAGAAAATTGAGGCAGTCAAGAGCTGGCCTAGACCGACATCAGCCACGGATATTCGGAGTTTCTTGGGGTTAGCGGGTTATTACCGCCGATTCGTAGAAGGATTTTCTTCTATTGCAACCCCACTGACCAGATTGACCCAGAAGGGTGTTCAATTTGAATGGTCCGATGAATGTGAGGCGAGCTTTCAAAAGCTCAAGACAACCTTGACCACAGCACCGGTATTGGTTTTACCCACAGGGTACGGGACCTTATACTGTTTATTGTGATGCTTCCCGTATTGGGCTTGGTGCAGTGTTAATGCAGGATGGCAAAGTTATTACCTATGCTTCGAGGCAGTTGAAGATTCATGAGAAGAACTATCCAGTGCATGATCTAGAATTGGCGGCGATTATTCACGCATTGAAGATCTGGAGGCATTATTTGTATGGTGTAGCATGTGAAATATACACCGATCATAAGAGTCTTCAATATTTGTTTAAGCAGAAAGAGTTGAATATGAGGCAGAGAAGGTGGCTAGAGTTGCTAAAAGACTATGATGTTACTATTTTATATCACCCGGGTAAGGCCAATGTGGTGGCCGATGCATTGAGTAGAAAGTCTGCCAGCATGGGTAGTCTTGCATATATTCCGGTCAGTCAGAGACCATTAGCTATAGATGTCCAGGCATTGGCCAACCGGTTCGTGAGATTGGATATTTCTGAGCCTAGCAGAGTGTTAGCCTGCACGGTCGCTCATTCTTCTTTATTAGAGCGTATCCGTGAGAGGCAATTTGATGATCCTCATTTGCGTGAGTTGAGATATACAGTACAGCGGGGAGGTGCCACACAGGTAAATCTAGATGATGATGGGATATTGAAATTGCAGGGTCGAGTTTGTGTGCCCAATGTTGAAGGGATTCGAGAGTTAATCTTAGCAGAGGCCCACGGTTCGCGGTATTCTATTCACCCAGGTGCCGCGAAGATGTACCAGGACTTACGTCAGCACTATTGGTGGCGCAGAATGAAGAAAGATATCGTTGCATATGTCGCTCGGTGTTTAAATTGTTAGCAGGTGAAATATGAGCACCAGAGACCTGGTGGTGTATTCCAGGAGGATTGAGATTCCCGAGTGGAAATGGGAGCAAATCACTATGGACTTCGTTACTGGACTTCCTTTGACTCGGAGGAAATTTGATGCTATTTGGGTCATTGTTGATAGGCTGACCAAGTCAGCACACTTTATTCCAATATCTGTCTCCTACTCATCGGAGAGGTTAGCGGAGATTTACATTAGGGAGATTGTTCGTCTTCATGGGGTGCCAGTATCTATTATTTCTGATCCGAGGTACACAGTTTACCTCGCGGTTCTGGAGAGCAATCCAGCAGGAGTTAGGCACCCAGGTTCAGTTGAGTACAACATTTCATCCTCAGACGGATGGCCAGTCCGAGAGGACTATTCAGATTCTTGAGGACATGCTTCGAGCCTGTGTTATTGATTTCGGAGGCTCGTGGGATCGGTTTCTACCATTAGCAGAGTTCGCCTACAATAACAGTTACCAATCTAGCATCCAGGATGGCTCCGTATGAGGCGTTGTATGGTAGGCGATGTCGATCACCGGTTGGATGGTTTGAACCGGGAGAGGCTCGGTTGTTGGGTACAGACTTAGTTCAGGAGGCCTTGGATAAGGTCAAGACTATTCAGGAGAGATTGCGTTCAGCTCAGGTCTAGGCAAAAGACTTATGCGGATCGCAAGGTTCGAGATGTAGATTTCATGGTTGGTGAACGAGTATTGCTCCGAGTGTCGCCTATGAAGGGTGTGATGAGGTTTGGGAAGAAGGGCAAGCTCGGCCCTAGGTATATTGGCCCATTTGAGATTCTAGACAGAGTGGGAGGGGTGGCTTACAGATTAGCTTTGCCGCCTAGCTTATCAGCCGTGCATCCAGTTTTTCATGTATCTATGCTTCGGAGATACCACGGCGATCCCACACAGTATGGATTGGGCTACATGCCATAGAGAATGTTATGATTGAGTACGGATTGAGCTGCACGCCACAGTGTATGTTATGATTGAGTATGGGTTGGGCTGCACGCCGTAGTGAATGTTATGATTATATTATGCTTGGGCTGAAGGAGTCCCTCCAGAGTCGTTATCCACATTTGTTCCCCGGCTACGGTACTTCCTTCTTTTGTCCGTTCGAGGACGAACGGTTGTTTTAGAGGTGGAGATTGTGACGACCCAAAGGGTCATCACTTATTTAATTAATCATTTCGAGCTTCTGAAGCACTGAAAACCTCATTCTATGTTGCCTCGATTTGCGTGCACAGTCCGGGCACAAAGCTGAAAAATATTTATGTTGAAATATGTGAAATATGTGAAAAAGTAGAAGAATTTTGATATTAATATTGCTATGGTTGACTTTGGTCAACATTTTTGGTAAACGGACCCGGATCCATGATTTGACTATTTCAAAAAATCCGTAGAAAAATATGGAACTTGGGCATATGTCCGGAATTGAAATCCGAGGTCTAGAACCCCGGTAAAAGAATTTTTCTGTTAAATTGTTTTCTGAAAATGTTTAAGGAAAATGAAACTGATTTTTTATTAAAAAGTACTGGTATCGGGCTCGTATTTTGGTTCCGACGCCCGGTACAGGTCATATATATTGGTTAAGCGCTTCTTGTAAAGTTTGGTTGAAAACGGACGTCGTTTGACGTGTTTCGGCCTTAAAATTGGAAAGTTTGGAAGTTATGAAATTTTGAAAGAATTCTTGAGATTTAAGGCTAAATTCCTTGATTTTGATGTTATTTTGGTGATTTGATCGCGCGAGCAAGTTCGTATGATGTTTTTGAGTCGGTGTACATACTTGGTTTGAATCCCGAGGGCTCGGGTGAGTTTCGGATAGGTAACGGGGTGGTTTGAACTTGAAAATTTCAGCAGAAACTCTGCAATTTTTGCACAGAGATTTTCTTCTATGCGATCGCATAGGTGTAGGTGCGATCGCATAGAGCAAAGATCAGAGGTCCCAAAAATCCTTCTGTGCGATCGCAATAGAGCCCATGCGATCGCATAACTTCCATTGTTCCTCCTATGCGATCGCATACTATCCTTCGCGATCGCATAGAGTAAGACTGAGGCCCAGAATTTCCTTCTATGCGTTCGCGTACCGTTCCCTGCGATCGCATAGAGTAATTTCAGTTCATCCATTTCCTTCCATGCGATCGCATTTGTCCTCCGCGATCGCATAGAGCAACTTTGCTGTCCCCTTATTTTCTTCTATGCGATCGCATCACAGGCCCTGCGATCGCATAGAGTAAATTTGCCCAGTGATTTTAAGTTCTGCAAAAACAGAACAGACGGGATAAAATCCCATTTCTCTCAACTCTCTCTTCTCCAAGCAGCTTATTGGGGCGATTTTTGGGCGATTTTCATCAAAACTTCTTGGGTAAGTGATTCTTAACTCGTTTTCTTCATTTTCTATCAATATTATTTGAATTCCTAAGCCTAAATAGGTGTAAATGGGTAGAAAAATTGAGGATTTAGTATAGTAAGGGTTTTCAATGAATTTGCGATTTAGACCTCGTTTTGGAGTCGAACTTAAGAACAAATTGTATATTTGAACTCATGGAGGATTGGGTGAACTTATTTTGGTTCGAAATTTGAGTTTCGACTATGTGGGCCCCGGGGTCGATTTTTACTATTTCGGGCAGAATGTTGTAAAAATCATATTTAGCAATATGAACTAGTTTGTTAAGTAGAATTGATGATATGAAATCAATTGTGTATAGATACGGTTGGATTGGAGTCAAATTCGAAAGGAAAAGGCATTGCTACGGATTGAATCGTTCGTGAACTTTCGAGGTAAGTGTTTGTTCTATCCTAGTTTGTAGGAATATGAATTTAGTTATGAATAAATTGTTGAATAAGAATTATTGGTGTTATACCGGTAATGAAGGTAAATTGTTGAAACTATTATAAATTATTGGTTTAAAAACCGGTAATTACAAATATTGTTGATATAGAGATTATTGGCTAAATGCCGGTAATATATATATATTTATGAAATGGGATCGTGTGGTACGCCGTCCACTTATATAATAAGAAATGGGATCGTGTGGTACGCCGACCACGAAGTGATTTAAATCTTGGCATTGGCCATAGTTGCCGGTAGCCTATTGATATATTTGGGAGCGGGTGGTACGCCTACCACAAGATATAATTTTTGATATATTTGGGAGCGGGTGGTACGCCTACCACAAGATATAATTTTTGATATATTTGGGAGCGGGTGGTACGCCTACCACAAGATATAATTACTGATATATTGGGAGCGGGTGGTACGCCTACCACAAGATATAATTACTGTGATAGTTGGGAGCGGGTGGTACGCCTACCACGAGATATGAAATGAGAGAGGAATTGAGACAAGAAAGTAAGATTTATTATGTTGATTAGATTATTCTGGATATCGTGAGTTATTGACGGTTATTTCAGAGCAGAGTATTTCCTTATAATGTATTATATATATATATATATATATCTATATTGCAACCGTACAAGTTTAGGTGGGTGACCGGCCTTAGCCTTGTCACTAGTTCGCTGGGATAGGCCAGGCACTTACCAGCACATGGGGTCGGTTGTGCTGATACTACACTGCGCTCTTTTTGCGCAGATACAGGTTACGGACAGCAGCAGCGACAGTAGAGACTTGTGGATTTTTCGACTACTGAGACTACGAGGTAGCCTTGCAGGCGTCCGCAGGACCCGTTGTCTCTTCTATCTATGCTTTTCATTCTGTTATCTCATGTAATCGAGATAAACAGCTTGTATTTTCTTTCAGACAGTTATGTGTATTATTCTTAGAAGTTCGTGAGTATTGTGACACCAATCTTGGGTAGTGTATCAGATTTGGATTTTCTTTATCATATTTGACTAAGTCTTCCGCTGTAATTTATTTGCTTTTAATAATAAGAATTGGTAATTAATGGAGTTGTAAGGAATATTTGGCTTGCCTAGCTTCCATTTAGTAGGCGCCATCATGACCCCGATGGTGGGGAAATCCGGGTCGTGACACTCGACCTCCCGCACAAATCCTAAATAAGAAAGACATCCCTTCCCAACCATTCGTTGGGCCTCGAGGAAAGATATTACCTTGCTAGGTACATACTGAGTCATGCCTCGCCACTGGATCCGCTGAATGCCCGGCATAGCCAAGGTGACTGTCTTAGCATGACAGTCCAGAATAGCATGACATAGAGATAGCCAATCCATGCCCAATATAACATCAAAATCGAATCATGCTGAGAAGCAACAGGTCCACTCAGGTCTCCAGACCCCCAATAGTGACCAAACAGGACCAGTATACATGGTCCACAACAATAGTATCCCCTACCGGGTAGATACATGCACTGGCAGCTCAAGACACCCTCGGGTCATGCCCAAATGGGGAGCAAAATATGTAGACACATAAGAATAAGTAGAACCAGGATCGAACAACACTGAGGCATCTGTGGCAGACTGAAATAATACCTGTGATAACTGCATCAGAAGCAACGGCCTCACATCGGCCCTAAAGAGCATAGCATCTAGCCTGTCTGCCTGATCGGCCTCCCTTTCGAGGGCGACCCCTAGCTGACTGACCCTCACCCCTAGCCGGCGGGGCGGGTGCTAAAGTAGACGGACCAGATGAAGAGGGTTGTCCCCTCTGCTGATAAGATCTAGAAACAAGGCGGGGACACTCCCTACGGTAGTGCCCAAGCTCTCCGCACTCGTAGCAACTCCCCGGTGCTGGGGGATGAGACTGATAAGGACCCCTGGCACTGGAGTGGCCAGCTGAAGAACTAGGTCGAGATGAACCCTGAATAGATGGGGATTGAGACGAACTCTGCTCTGGAAGTGCACTGAGAGATGGCTGACTCTGCTTAGAGCCACGATAACCCCGACTAGAATATGACCCACGATACTCTGAGCGATCTGTCTGAGGAGGCCTAAATGATCGACCTCTGCTCTAATGGAACTGACCCCTAGATCTGCGTGCCACTGGAACTAGCTGAACCTCGAGGCCTCTTTGCCTCCCTCTCGTCCCGCTCTCTGCGATGATCTGACTCTATGTCGCGAGCAATATCCACATCCTCCTCAAATGTACGAATCATAATCCTCTCTCGAGTCATCAGAATACGGATAGGATAAATGAGGCCGTCCACAAAGCATCCAATCCTCTCTCTGTCAGAAGGAACCAACCACTGTGCATGTCTAGACAGCTCGGTAAACCTGATCTCGTACTTTGACACTGTCATGTCCCCCTGACGGAGACCCTCAAACTGCCTATGCATCTCTTCTCTCTGAGATCGAGACACCCACTTCTCCAAGAACATGGTGGAGAACTCTGGCCAAGATAGCGGTGCTGCCCCTGCTGGCCTGCGATGCTCATAAGACTCCCACCAAGCAAAAGCTGGCCCCTGAAACTGAAAGGTGGTGAAAGATACCCCACTGGACTCCAAGATCCCTACCGTATGAAGTATCCGACGGCACATGTCCAAAAAACCTTGGGCGTCCTCGCCCGGAGTACCAGTGAACACTGGAAGAGATAACCTAGTGAACCTCTCGAGACGACGCCGCTCATCGTCCGTCATAGCTGGGACCCTGTCCCCCTGAACATGATCTGCTGGCTGAGCCGGAACCACAGGCTGAACTGGAGGAGCCTCTGGTGTCTGCAAGCCCTGCACTGCTGGCTCTGGAGTGCGTGCGGCGGGGGTCTGATGACCACCCCCGGTCCCTGATGCAGCTGCTGCAGTAGTAACTGAAACCGCCTGTGCTAGGCCAGTGCAGACTGCTAGTATCTG
The DNA here is from genome assembly GCA_032618575.1 of Nicotiana noctiflora. Taxonomy (NCBI): domain Eukaryota; kingdom Viridiplantae; phylum Streptophyta; class Magnoliopsida; order Solanales; family Solanaceae; genus Nicotiana; species Nicotiana noctiflora. The sequence continues at coordinate 34,259 of JASVEL010004102.1, read as the reverse complement.
AGCCAGGGTCTCCTGTAGACCCGGAATGACAATGGGCACAGCTGGTGCCTGAACTGGTGCTGCTGGCACCTCTATAGCAGGGGGCTGTGGGTCAGCTGGTACTGCATCAGCTGCCCGACCTCCACCACGACCACGGCCGCGTCCACGGCCTCTAGCAGGTGGTAGTGGTGGTCGTCCTCCCCGTCCGGAACCCCGGGTTCTCGCCATCTGCGAGAGAATAGAATGTCAAAGTTCAGTTCAAATCAAAAGTAATCGCATGACAAGAATTCCGAGAATTGAAACTTTTCCTAAAAGATTTGCAGCCTTCCGAGGATAAGTACAGGCGTCCCCGTACAGATCCACGAGACTCTACTAAATCGGCTCATGACTCGCGAGACTTGTTAACCTAGGCTCTGATACCAACTTGTCACGACCCAAACCCTGGTCGTGATGGCGCCTAACACAATGCTAGGCAAGCCCGACCATATTATCCCTTAAACCAGCCAATTATTAATTAATCAAATTAAACTTTAACAACAAATGATTATAACAGGTGATAAGCGAGATAGTAACAACATACAAAATACGGTCCCAACCATATCGTGGTGTCACGAGACTGAGCCTCTACAGAATAACATCCTAATACAAACAAGTCTAGGCAAAACAAAGAAATTAACAAGATGATAAAGAAGGAGAAAACAGGCTCTGCGGACGCTAGTAGCTACCCCGTAGTCTCCGCAAAAGTAGATGATGACCTGCAGCTACAATGTCTCAACTGCCCTCGGGCACCTGTGGATCTGCACAGAAAGTGCAGGGGAGTGGGGTGAGTATATTTCAACTCAGTGAGTAACAATAATAAACGATAACTGAAAGTAAGAACTCCTATACTACCACTGGACAGTTCTAAGGCAAACCCTCACAAGTAAGTCATCACTACAATAGCAATTCGATCACTAGTCCACACCTATCTCGTTAAGGTCCCACACTGACTAAATCCCTTCTCGTACCACAACGGTGTACAGCCATCTGCATATACATGTGTCCCTAGGGCGTATGTATCTAGTAAGTATATTGCTGCGGCATGCAGCTCGATCCTCTATATATAAGTATAATGCTGCGGCGTGCAGCCCGATCCAATATATATATATATATATATACTGCTGCGGCGTGCAGCCCGATCCAGTATATATAATGCTGCGGTGTGCAGCCCGATCCAATATGTATACTGCGCGGCGTGCATCCCGATCTAATATATATATTGCTGCGGCGTGCAGTCCGATCCAATATGTATACTGCTGCGGCGGGCAACCCGATCCAATTTATATATATGCTGCTGCGGCATGCAGCCCGATCCTATAAACATATGTGTATGTATATAATACGTCCTAACGGGTCCTCGACCCTGTCTCAGTTAGTATAGGATTGGCCTTTCAGGCTCACTCAGCTAAGTCAGGGGAGCTTCCACCCTAAGTAATTCATCTCTCACGGTACGCATCTAGTACTGGCTCTTAACAAGCTATTCAGCTAGTTTCACGGCTGAGTGTAAGTTTCCAACACGATATAAGAGTCACCTAGGTCTACAGGTCCCCTAATGCTCTACAGATCTGCACAAGGCCCAAAACATGGCTATTAGCCCAATTTCACAGTCATAATCTCGTGAACAGTCATAATACACAATATTCTATAAGCCGGGAAGGATCAAGTCCAATCCCCAATTTACAATGCCACCATGCCCGTCATATGACGCGTGTCTCATCTTTACATAGCACTGTATAGTGCAAGTACAGAGTTTCAAACCCTCAGTACATTATTTACTACTACCACTCAACTCAAACCGGTAGAAGCTTCAATCCACCTTGTGCTTGCCTCGATAATCAATCTCCTCGGATGCCAAATCTGCTCAAAATCATAGAGAATGCATCAATATATGCTAATTTCACGCAATTCATTCGAAATAACCCAAATTGTATCAAAACCCACAAAGTTGTCAAAATCCGACTTTTGGTGCGCTTCTCGAAAAATTATAAAAGTTACATATCGGAACCCTCGTCCCAATACGAGTCTAGGCATATCAAATTTACCAAATTCGGACTCTATTTGCCCGCTCAAATCGGTTCTACAATTTTAGGCCTAGGCTAAAACCCACATTTAATCCTCCATTTTCATAGAAATAATCCATGATTTCATGATAAAAGCGTGTAATTAAACCACTAAACTTACCTCCGACAATATCCCGATGATCTCCCAGCTATTTCCCTTCACTTCCTCTCTCTAGGCTTCACAAATGGAGGGTTTTGCAAATGAACCCGTAAGTGAAATGTTTCTGGTTTTAATTCACTGCCTGGGACTTTTCTTCTACGCGTTCGCGTTCATCACCATGCGTTCGCGATGCCCAGCTCCGGATTAACCTTCGCGAACGCGACCTCCCCCAACGCGTTCGCGATGCACTAGCTCCCAGCCATCTGATTTTCCTTCTACGCGTTCGCGATACCACTCACGCGAACGCGATGCTCACCCTCACAAACCTACACGAACGCGACACCCTGAACGCGATCGCGAAGCTCAAGAATCCTGGCCTACGCAAACGCGATAACCTTCCTCGCGATCGCGGTTTGACTCGCCTGGCCTTCGCGAACGCAGCCCATGCCACGTGAACGCGAAGGCTTGGATTTTGCCCAGTGATCTGCAATTTTTCTGCAGATTTTTAAGTTCCAAAAGTGCCGGACGATGGTCCGGATTCACCCCGAGGCCCCCGGGACCCCAACGAAAACCATCAACATACTCCAAAACACGATACGAACTTTTTCTAAGCATAAAAACACCATCCTAAACATCAAAATCACCAATTACACACGGATTCAAGCCTAAGTTTCTTCAAAACTTCCGAAACTAGCATTCGATCAAAAACTCGACCAAACGACCTCCGAATGACCTAAAATTTTGCAGGCACATCCAAAATCACCTAACGAAGCTACTGCAACTGTCGGAATTCCATTCCGACTCCCGGATCAAAATCTCACCTACCGTTCGAATTTCGCCAAAATTCAACCTTAGCCAATTCAAGCCTATTTCTACACCGGACCTCCAAATTCAATTCCGATCGCTCCTCTAAGTCACAAATCACCTCCCGGAACTAACCAAATCATCAGAATCCGATTCCGAGCCCTCTAACTAAATAGTCAACTCCGGGTTGACTTTTCTTATTCAAGTTTCCTTCAAAAAGGCTATATGCCTTATTTTCAATCCAATTCACTCCTAACTCCCCCGATAGACTCTAACGCTGATATAAGATCATGAAATATGAAATTACAACATAACAGGGTGGTAATTCTCGTGACGACGGGCCGGGTCGTCACAGTTGCTCCTTTTCATCAAACTAATAATAAAATACATGTTTCTCTAAAATGGATACCTCCGGCTCCGAACATTTATAAACTAAATACGGATGCAGCGCATTCAAATCATTCTTTTTTAAATGGAATTGGTGGGGTTATTAGGGATCATAGGAGCAACTGGATCATTGGTTTCGCAGGTACTGTTTTGTCCACAGAACCAATTGTATCTGAAATACTTGCACTACTGCAAGGTCTTACATATGCAGTTCAACTCAAACTAACTCCACTTCATGTGAAAATTGATGCAAAAGAGGTACTTACATTAGTACAAAATAACTACTTACTACATGCTAATCTATTAACTGATTGCAGGCACCTACTGGAACAGCTACATAATCCGCCAGTTAGCCATGCATACAGAGAGCAGAACAGGTTAGCAGATAAACTAGATCATAGAGGAAGAATTTTGAAGGACCAAAACAACGTTAAAGTTTTTGACACTCCTCCAAATTTTGCAAAATCAATATGGAATGAAGATAGAATTGGAGTAACTACAGCACGAGCCATTCCACAAAATCCCTACGATATAAATATTAGTACTACTTTTATTTTGGAAGGCTGTAATAGAAGCTTAAACAATAGAACTACTACTACTTATCGCTTACCCCAACAGTTACAAAAGGGGCAAGTAACTCCTCTCTGTATGCATTAAGTGTTATGTTTTATATATAATATGTCTTTATGACCAAAAAAAAAAAATCAATCTTGTCATAATTGAAAGGGACAAAAGTATAATAGAACTTTTTCATACCTTTTCATTAATCCCATGTGACAGTCACACGTTGATGCCATGTAGGATTAAAATGGTTTATGTGGAAGATTGTTAAGTTGAGGGGTATTTTTGGCCCATTATATTAAGCTGAGGGATATTTTTGGCCCATTATATTACGTTGAGGGATATTTTTGGCCCACTTTAGAAGGCTGTCCTCTTATGTGGTTGCCATGTCACAGCCACGTGAATGCCATGTAGGATAAAATGGCTTGTGTGGAAGGCTGTTAAGTTGAGGGATATTTTTGGCCCACTTTACTAACGGCGAGAATATTTTTGGATTACTTTACTAACAGAGGACATAACTGAGCTATATACCATAATTTAGGGATATTTTTGGCCCTTTTCCGTTAATGTTATTAGTGTTATAAAATAATAAATGAAGAACAAGAGTATTGTAGTGAAAAGTAGGGAGAGAGAATTCTTATTGATTTGGAATGAATTATAATGGGGTAAGACCCCTCTATTTATATGGGAAAAATTACTTAGCCTCAAAGTAAAACTCTCTACATGATAGACATTCACTCTAAATAGAATTCTATTCATAAAACTCCCCCTTGAATGTCTACTCGATAAGTAATATGACTCATTAAAACCTTATCGAAAAGAAAATCCAATGGGAACAAAATTCTAGAAAAGGAAAAAGTATACACATGTTTAGAAATGCGCTTATTGGTTGCCTCGTTAAAAACCTTGCAAGAAAAACCCAGTGGGACAAAACCTTATAAGAGAAAAAGAGTGCAATGTGCATTAACTCTCCTGATGAGAGCATACATTTACATCTTTGAGTCTTCACATCCCAATCTTGTGTACTAACTTCTTGAAGGTTGATGTCGACAAAGATTTTATATCAGTTTCAATATATTTTCATAATGACATAACATATAGATTTCTTCATTCATATATTCAGGTACTTGAATCTCTCATGAGATTTTATGAAGTGTTATGTCATGTGATCTTCTAGATCACTTGCCTCCTCTATTATGATCATTTGTTCATCTTCTTTATCAAGAAGTTCATTTGAAACGGATTTGTCTATATTATTTAAGAGTACTATAGACTTTGTCCTTCTAGGACTTATTCTAATAGGAGCATTTGTAGTGAGAATATAGTTACTTTCTTTGGGTCAGCAAATGCGTCTGGCATGCTTTGTAATGTATTGCACATGAATTACCTTTTATGAACTTCAAGTTCATATTATCTTATTCGAGGATCTATATGAACAAATGATAATTCATTCCACGTAACTTTTTCTCAATTGTTTATCATGTCTCCCCCTCATGTTAGAAAAATTAACTTGTTTTCTCAACTTTGAGAACTCATCTTTGGCTTTATGGTGTTAATAAAAATATATACCGTACATCAATAATAATAAGATGAAATTATTTGGTTCCTGACCATGAACCACTTATGGGTGGAGAAAATAATATACTTTCGTATATAACGTATATCAAACTCGGTATATATATATATATATATATATATATATATATATATATATATATATATATATATATAAAATAAATGAAGAACATGAGTATTATTGCAAAGAAAAGTAGGGAGAGAGAATTCTTATTGTTCTCATTACCATAAATGATGACGATTATAATATCGTCTATTGCCACGTCCACATCCATTGATACCTTCACAGTAATAATTTTGTCTTCTTTCAGACTTATCACATACTGCTATCACATTCTCTTAAAGGAATGAGAATGGAGCAAATTCGATGGGACGAATTTTCAATAGTTTGCCCACAATCATACATGAATTTGATCATGGCAAGACATCGAAATTTTACCACTTCAGGTAGGTGTAATTTCTTACAAACTCCATTAAAGTTATAATCAAACTTTGTTGTTTTTGCTTGTATAGAAAATCAAATTATAGAATTTCAAGAATTTAAAAGGGAAAAATAAAGTAAAATACTTACCTTAAATCCAAAATTTAATCATGAAAAAAGTTCATGGAACAATTGACAATGAATATGCTCAATCTCAAAACTTACACTCAATTGGTTAGAGTCTCGTGCTAATAACGTGGTATAAAATAATAAATGAGAAATAAGACTATTGTAGAGAAAAGTATGGTGACATAATTCTTATTGATTTGGGATGAATTACAATGGGTAAGACCCCTCAATTTATAGGCGGGAAATGACTTAGCCTCAAAGTAAAATTCTCTACAAGATAGACATTTACTCTAAATAAAATTATATTCATAATAATTAGAATTTTCTTGTTTCGTATTGAGAAGCATAAGGAAGAAGGGGAAGAAGGGGAAGAAGGAATTTATTTGGGATTTACGTTATAATTGCCTCGAAATAATAGTCAATATATATATATATATATATATATATATATATATATATATATATATATATATATATATATATACTTTTTATATAAATCTAGCAACTATGTTTTAGCCGACCAATTAAATATGTTAAAATCCCTTTACTTAAGGGTAGTTTAGTTCACATATATTATATCATCCGGTCCAAAATAAGTGATTTTTGAATGTTTTCACACAGATTAAGAAATATATCTTTTAGCATCAATTAGCAATAGAATTGACCATCATATAAGCACTCCTAACACATATTCCAACACTATTTACTCCAAGGACAATGTACAAAAAAAATAATTAATTCATTCTTGAAATATGAAAAAATTACTTATTTTGGACCACAAGAAAAATGCCAAAAAATTACTTATTTTAGACCAGAAGAAGTAGTTAAATAGAATTATAATGAATGTATATTTGTATTTTTTTTTCGTTTCAATTTATATACACGGAAAGAAATGTAACACTTTAGAAGCTTGTCCTTTGAAATAAGTCATAGAAATCTGTAAATTATTATAGATTTGGTCCCTCAATTATTGTTGATCACGCCCATAAAAAGGACAATGCGGTCGCTGCAAATATAATTCGGTTTACAAGTTCGGAGTCGAATCCCACAAAGAACTAAGGTTTAGCTATAGCTGTTCACTATCACCAAGAAGACAAGCTTGAACAATTCCTAACTTATAGATATTAAGATTCTTGTATTTAAATAATTAACTAACAAATTAACTACTAACGTTACTAAGGGTTAGAGAAACGCTTAAGGAGGTCTAGAGTTATGATTTTTCCAATTGTTGGAATCCTTCCTGCTATGTCTTCTATAATTTCGCTTAAGTATTCTCTACTCATTATGAGCACTCTTATTAGTAATTACAACAATTTACTAGATGTACTTTCCCGAGCTATGCTAGCTGGCTTTTAATACAACTCACTTTAGATCGCACCCAAGGATTCGTTATCCCTAATCATGCCTTTAAACCCTCGGTTATTGGTACCTCATATACTACTTTGGGAGTGGTGTTGTTCAACAATTACCTAAATATGCACTCTCTCCCGAGTTATGCATACCAAATAGGCATAGTTAATTGAGAGCTCTTCAATCAACCTGTAACGACCTGACCGGTTATTTTGAGCTCCGACGCGTCATTCAGCAGATTGAAGCCATGAACAGCTTCATCTCAGGTATATTGACTTGTGTGTATGGTCAGAATTAAAATTCAGGAAGTTTGGAGTCAAAATCTAAATGTAAATTCTCATTTTGAAAGCTTAAAGTTGAAGAAATAAACTAGGATTGGAATTTTGAGTAAATGACATCGGAATTGGGATCTAAAAGTTCTAGCATGCTCGTATGATGATTTTGAACTTGGGCGTATGTCCGGATTTGGTTTTTGATAACCCGTGAGCATTTCGGCGTATATGTTGAAAGTTAGTATTTTAGAAGAATTTCATAAATTTGGGTTGGAAGGCATTTTAGAGTTATAGATGTCCATTTGGGATTCCGAGTCCGGGAATAGATCCGTATGGTGATTTTGGAGTTGGGAACGCAATCAGAAGTGAATTCGGATGTCCGGAGGTCATTTTGAAGTCATTTTGAGCAAGGTGGGAAGTTCTTGGAGGGAAGGATGCCGGGGGTCTATTTGGAAACAGCCTCTCTACCCCAGGGTAGGGGTAAGGTCTGCGTACACACTACCCTCCCCAGACCCCACTAAGTGGGATTATACCGGGTTGTTGTTGTTGTTGTTGTTGTTGGCTAAATATAGGAATTTGAAGGTTTATGAGAAAATTCGACCGGAAGTGAAAATTTTGATATCGGGGTCGGAATACGATTCCTAAAGTTGGTGCAAGTCCGTAATGTCAAATGTGACTTGTGTGCAAACATTGAGTCAATTCGAATCGATTTTGGTAGGAAATGGGACAATTAATCTCTTTAAGGAAAGCTTAAGTTGCAAAACTCAACCCAACATTGACTTATGAGTTAGAGGGCTCGGAACTAAATTACGATGATTCGGTTAGTTTCGGGGGATTATTTAAGACTTAGGAGCGCAATCGGAAGTAATTTTGGAGGTCAGGTGAAGAAGTTAGCCTATTTTGGCGAAGTTGGAATTTTGGCTGAATCCGATCGATAGGTGATATTTTGATCCGGGAGTCGGAATGGAATTCCGATAGTTGCATTAGCTTCGTTAGGTGATTATGGATATGTCTGCAAATTTTCAGGTCATTCGGACATTGTTTGGTCGGATTTTTGATCGAATGTGAATTTTGAAAGTTTAAGTTTAAGTTTGAATCGAATTCTAGGATTTTGGTGATTTTTGATGTTTAAGGTAGCATTTTTATGATTCGAGCAAGTTTGAATGAAGTATTAGGTTGAGTTTGTATTTTTGGTTGTGGTCCCGAAGGTCTCGGGTGTGTTTCGGATGCCCAACGGATCATATTTGGAAGATTTTTGTCGTTTTGAGCATAAATATAATGATCCAAAGGTCTATTTTTAGTTCTAGAGATCCAAATTTGATTTCGAGACTTCGAGAATTTAAATAATAAATTATAGGACTGATTCGGAAATTTTGGTTTAATTTCATCAAGTCGCGATTGGCTTTTTGACACGAAATGTAAATTAATTATTTAACAAGCAAAATTGATGTTGCACTGAGCAAATGAGATCCCAATTTAGTTTTGTTTGAACCACTGGATCCGTATCGAAATTACGGAGCAATAGAAAAAAGAATCGTCAAATTCCGAGTTCGTATGATGGATTTAGACCCATTTTAGTAAAAAATGGCTATGCTATAATTTTCTTTAAAAAAAAAAAGCTGATGCATTTTATGAATAGTAAACAGTATTTGCGCGTGAATAGTAATCGTGCGGGTGAACTTAGAAAACCTAAAACAGATTTCTAAGCCGCACATCATATATTATTAACTAAAATTGCACACATTTTGACTTTTGAATCAAATGATAGGATTATCATTTCCCAAGCTTTACCAAACTGGTTAGATTAGTGGTAGTAGAGGACTCAAAAGAACAAGAGCACAAAGTTATTATGCATTATACTGTTATCTGTGCTGCACCAAGAATGCCGAGAGCAAAATAACGTTGTCCATCTTATAAAAAAAAAACAAGAAATTGTGAACATGAGTTCATCCCCAAACTGTGCAGCATCGACCCATCTTTATTGGCTTGCAGAATCTTAGATCCAGGTGTATAAAACCCATGCGCATGAACAGTGACCGTGCGTGAACAATACCGAATTTCTGGGCAGTGTTTTAATCCAAAAAATTTGGTATTTTAGCCACATCTTGAGTTCTAGAGCTCCGATTGAGGTGATTTTTGCGGCGTTGTTCTCGTCTCAACAAGGGGGTAAGTATTCTATATCCAAATGTGATTTTATTTAATAATTCCATGATTATTTTCATCAAGTATTTGTGAATCAAATGGAAGTAATTGGAGAAAAATTGTAAATTTTTCAAAAAAAGAAAATTAAAGATTTGAGGGGCCATTTAAACTCCGATTTTGGTAAATTTTATATGCACGGAACCGTGGCGAGACGAGGAATACGTTGGTATGAATTTTAGAATTTTTCGAGAAGCGAGCCCGAGATTCAGGTTTTACCAACTTGGTGCATTATCGCGTATTTCGAATAAATTGAATTGGGTTATGTTTCTTTGACCAGTGTTTGATATAATTGTTGTGGTTTGACAAGATTTTATGCACGAGGCGGAAAATTCAAAAGGAAAATGCATTGCGGACGAGTCTTCGACCGGCTAGAGGTGACTAGCTTGTGTATATAGTAGCTTGAGGGTTCGAAATCCCGGCTTAGCACATTGTGATGCTAGTAAGGTGTGGCTCGCACCCCGTGGCAGGTGCGGGATTCATTTTGACTGGGGATTGAGACTTTAGTCCATTCCGAATGAGTATAATATGATACTAGTGGTTGAAAAACACTGTGTTTGATATAATTTATGGACTGTAAGCCGTGTTTGGGGCCTTGTGTCGATCTGTAGTATCCTCAAGGGATAGTTATATATGTGATAGCTATACCTGCTTAATCATTAATCTCAGTCCTGGTTTGGAAATCACCGTATTGAAATGTTAAGGCACCTTTTTTGCAAAAATTAATAAAAGTTAAAGTATTTTCATAATTTATGAACTGGAACCAATTAATAAATAATTTGAGCTGTTGTGTGACTTATATATTTTTTGTGGACTGAGAATGGATCGGGCTGCACACCGCAATGGTTGATATGAGGATCGGGCTGCACGCCGTAGCGGTACTGCACTTGGGCTGTAGGAGCCCCTCCGGAGTCTGTACACACCCCCAGTGAGCACCGTCGACGTTAAATGGATCGGGCTATACGCCGTAGCGGTTATGTGCTTTGCATTGCATCTTTGTCCGTGAATTATCTCTGATAGTGGTAATGTACTGTTGTTGTTGCTAGTTCGTAAGAGGAATCGGACAGTAGTTTAGCTTCATTATGTGGTATTCTGTGGATTTCTTACTTTCAGCTACTTGTATATATTTATTACTCACTAAGTACTTAGTACTCACCCCTACTCCCTGCACCTTTGTGTGCAGATTCAGGTACACATGAGGGATATATGAGCACTCCAGCTTTTATCAGTATTTATACGAGTTGCTGAGGTAGCTGCTAGCGTTCGCAGGACCTGGCTTCTCTTCTTATTCCAGTTTTTCTTTGTATATACATTTTTCAGATTTGAGTATTTGGTTTAGATATTGTTATCCGATCATATTTAGAGGCTCTAGACTCGTGACCCTAGATCTTTGGGTGGTTATTCAGTTTAGCTTTATTGTTGATAATAATATTCAGGTAATTGATTTGAGCTTCATGCTCGGGATGAGAGGGTAAATGGTCGGGCTTGCCTAGCAGTTGTGTTGGGCGCCATCACGATCGGGATTGGGGTCGTGACAAGTTGGTATCAGAGCCTAGGTTACTAGGCCTCATGAGTCTTGAGCCGGTTGGTAGAGTCTCGTGGATCGGTACGGGGACGCCTGTATTTATCCTCGGGAGGCTGCAAACCTTTAGGAAACACTTCACATTTCTTGGAATTCTTATCGTGCGTACTTGATTCAGCTTGAGATATAATTCTTGGAAATTCCTTCCATACGCTCGTACGCGCACTCGAACGCTCAGTAATATAATTGCCTTGATGGCTTGTGATTCCCTGGTCGAGGGGAGAGATATAATCTCTGTGAGTTCATGTTGGGCCAGTCGGGAGGACTTGAGGCCAGATCTTTGTCTATGACATGAGTACCAAAGTGCTGATTTTACAAATTGGTATTATGAAATTTCGTGTGATCGGTATTGTTCCTAACTGTGGAAATGGTAGCTTAATAATGTACGAGCTGTCAGGTGTTATATTTTTATTGTAATCTGTTGTGTAGCCCCGAGCTATGGGCATGGTGAATATTTATCATATCTCTTAGTTGGAAAGTAAAGTGCCTTACGTGTAGTAAAACGAGTTTAGACTCGGGAAGACTAAAGTGATTATGCTATGTATATCCTGGTGGAAGGTGTTGTACCGAAATACTAGATTGATGCAAAGTAGGTGGGTGGATTCGGATGTGGAATTGAAGGGTATTTGATATGTGTTATGATGCGAGCAGGTGTAGCGCATGTTCAAGTATAAATTGTGATAATATGATTCGTTTAGTATTGAGATTTAATGTTTTTTAGATACATTGTGATGTCTTGTTGAGTTGTGGATGTATTATTAGAATGGTTTGGTGATTCTCTGGCAGGTGGATAGGCCAATTTACAAAGGAAACTCTGCCGAAATTTTTGAAAAATTTGGGACTTAGAAAAGATTTCTGTCACCTAAAGAGAGTAGGCTTAACTGTGGTGTGTGTATAAATGCAAGAATTGCAAAAGGGTTAAGGTCTCTGATGATTCGAGTCTTTGTCAAGCTTGTAAATGACTTGAGTTTAATCTCACCATAACATTGTGGCATCATTTGAGTAAAGAATGCTATGAGCGGCTAAAAGTGCTTTGATGTATGGCTCCGAGCCAAGTTGGGGAGGTTGTTATTGATTAACTGATTGCACTGTTGTGTGCTATGTTGGTTCTGTCTCTAAGTATGTTGGGAAATTCTGATAAAGGTTATGGTGCTTCGTAGATATGAAGAAATAATAGGATGGTTTGAACTGCTGCTGGTAAGAATATTCGGTGTATATGAAGGAAAGATAGCTAAATGCATTTGTATGTAATCATGTTCTACAGTGCCAGAGTTCTAACAGGTCACGAGTGGTCCTGTCCAATAAGACAAATGAATTATAATTGAATAAGCATGAATGACGCTCGAGAATGGCCTTGCGGTGTTCAAGACTTTGCTTGTAACGGTAAGGTGTCTTAAGATTGTGTATATGGGTAAAGACAGTGGTTTCTTGTGTATGTTATGTGAATGAGGGGATTCTATGTATCTGTGTTGGGGAGTAATGATAACGAATTCAAAATCACAGGAAGTTCTTCAAAACAAAGTATTGTAGAATGTGGTACTTCTGGGAAACATTGAGAGAGTATTCAGCGGCCTGTGAGCCTTAGACCGTGTAGTCTTGTGTATGAGTCTCTGTGGTAACATGAGTTGAGATATTGTAGTGCTACAGTAAAGAGAATATTAAATTTAAGATGAATCAGAAAGGAAATTGGGTAAATGGAGTAACTTGTTAATAAACCGAAACGGTATGATAAGGATACGATTAACTCCTGGTATGTGTTCGAAGTAATGAGTCTTGCAGATATGGTGCAACAAAGCTCTTGAGTGCTGGCAGTTGCATAGCTCGACGTGGGTAAAAGGACTCAGTCCTGGCAGTTAAACTTATGCAATGAATTGGAAGAAAAAGTTTGCGATGTGTTATGTATTCGTACGGGGAAGTGTGGAATCAGGCATAGCGATTCATGTGCTATATACGTGTTGGAGACTAGAAGTTCTCGTAATCCGCCTACGCAGTGGTGTTATATCATGTGTATCGGCACCGTTTAACGATTATTGAAAACTGGAAGCCCTAGCAGCTCTCTCTTTACTTGATATGATGAATTTGAATAATGATATACGATTGCAGACTGGTTGTCACAAGTCAGGTTGTCTAGATTAATGTGATATGGACTATGTTAGAAAACGCCACAAACTGCGTAGCAGAGTGTATCCGATTATGCTCCAGCAAGGTAGATGTACCCTAGGGCCAGCGGACGACTGGTAGGTATTTCTTTGTCAGTTGGGCCTTTGTGGCGAATGTCAGTGTAGAGGTATCTCCCATTGATTCAGTTCCAGTATGGAGGAACATTGTCGGATACGTTTCATGTGGCCGAGCTTGAGGCTATATATATGTTTGTTGTAATGAGCAACTTGACTCGATGTGCATTTCCACTTGCGAGATTTATGCGTGGATCCGGTGGCACGCCGCCACAGGTATGGTATCTGGATCGGGTGGCACGCCGCCACGGGTATGTTATTGGAACGGGTTGCGCGCCGCAACAGTGTGATGTGGAAAATATAGTTTCCTATAAGTTACTTTGTATACAATACTTCCTAGCTTCTAAGGAATAGTCCGTATTGGGTACCGCTCGGGGAATAGCACATCAGTTGTATCCATTCAGGATTTGATAGCATATATTAAATGTATCACCGCGGGTGTGATTGATTGCTTGAGTACAGACCTAAATATGTTCTTGTCTAACCGTTTTGAGCATAGTGACTTGAGGTGCTCCATGAGTAATAGTGCTTGGATAGAATCGTGAGTCGTAGCAAGGCCACATGATGTTATGACCTTTCGAGGAGGATTCAGGTACACTAATTCTATGATGTGAGACGAGATCTCAGTTCTGTGTTGTGATGGTATTGAGGAATTTGAATTACAACTCTTTTGTTGAGGTAGTTGTCATGATTTGAGTATGTTGAAGCGTTTCTTATTGGAGCCTATGTTGTACTCGTCATGGCTTAGGCCGGTGTTGAGGTGTCATATCACCAGTGCGGGGTGTTATAATCGGAATGGTCGTTGGAGCCATTAATGAGTGCGGGCGTATGTGGTTTCAGCTGGTTAGGAAGGTGATATCGAGGTTTGGCTCCAAAATCCGTTGTAAAATCAGTCAAAAGAGAAATGGCTTCATAAATGGTTGATTTGAGGAATTGTTATGGTTTAGCCCGTGTTTTATTTATCGTTGGCAGTATATGAAAGTGTTGGAATAAGACTTCAACTAATAAGAGGTTTCCAACGGTATTTGGGTATTGTAGGCAACTACAGTAAATAAAGAATGTTATTGTGGTCATATGAGTAAAGTGATGCAAAGTGTAAATTCAACAAAGTTATGCATTAATGTTTGGGTACAACGTGTGGAGATTGATATGGTGGTCGAATGGTGGAAACAGACTTGGCAGGAAATTCAGGATGTTGGAATTTGGCCTAATGGCTTATTCCCTTGAATAAAGAATTATATCTACATAATTATATAGCTAATGTGCTCAACTAAGTAGTGGTAGCACGGGAAGGTGCATGATATGTTAAACAAGTTATTTGAGACTACATCATTGTAGTTCTCAGCACGTTCGAGGACAAACATATGCTTAAGTGGGGGAGATTGTAACGACCCGACCGGTCGTTTTGAGCTCCGACACATCATTCAGCAGATTGAGGCCATGAACAGCTTCATCTTAGGTATATTGACTTTTGTGTATGGCAAGAATTAAAATTCAGGAAGTTTGGAGTCAAAATCTAAATGGAAATTCTCATTTTGAAAGCTTAAAGTTGAAGAAATGAACTAGGATTGGAATTTTGAGTAAATGACCATGGAATTGGGATCTAAAAGTTCTAGCATGCTCGTATGATGATTTTGAACTTGGGCGTATGTCCGGATTTGGTTTTTGATAACCCGTGAGCACTTCGGCGTATATGTTGGAAGTTAGTATTTTAGAAGAATTTCATAAGTTTGGGTTGGAAGGCATTTTAGAGTTATAGATGTCCATTTGGGATTCTGAGTCTGGGAATAGATCCGTATGGTGATTTTGGAGTTGGGAACGTGATCGGAAGTGAATTCGGATGTCCGGAGGTCATTTTGAAGTCATTTGGCTAAATATAGGAATTTGAAGGTTTATGAGAAAATTCGACCCGAAGTAAAAATTTTGATATCGGGGTCGGAATACAATTACGAAAGTTGGTGCAAGTCCGTAATATCGAATGTGACTTGTGTGCAAACTTTGAGTCAATTCGGATCGATTTTGGTAGGAAATGGGACAATTAATCTCTTTAAGGAAATCTTAAGTTGGAAAAGTCAACCCAATGTTGACTTATGAGTTAGAGGGCTTGGAACTTAATTACGATGATTCGGTTAGTTTCGGGGGATGATTTAAGACTTAGGAGCGCAATCAAAAGTAATTTTGGAGGTCCGGTGAATAAGTTAGCCTATTTTGGCGAAGTTGGAATTTTGGCGAAATCCGATCGATAGGTGATATTTTGATCCGGGAGTCGGAATGGAATTCCGATAATTGCAGTAGCTTCTTTAGGTGATTTTGGATATGTCTGCAAATTTTTAGGTCATTCGGACATCGTTTGGTCGTGTTTTTGATCGAATGTGAATTTTGAAAGTTTAAGTTTAAGTTTGAATCGAATTCTAGGATTTTGGTGATTTTTGATGTTTAAGGTAGCGTTTTTATGATCCGAGCAAGTTTGAATGAAGTATTAGGTTGAGTTTGTGTTTTTGGTTGTGGCCCCGAGGGTCTCGGGTGTGTTTTGGATGCCCAACGGGTCATTTTTGGAAGATTTTTGCCGGTTTGAGCATAAATGTAATGATCCAAAAGTCAATTTTTAGTTCTAGAGATCCAAATTTGATTTCGAGACTCCGAGAATTTAAATAATGAATTATAGGACTGATTCGGAAATTTTGGTTTAATTTTATCAAGTCGCGATTGGGTTTTTGATGCGAAATGTAAATTAATTATTTAACAAGAAAAATTAATATTGCACTGAGCAAATGAGATCCAAATTTAATTCTTTTTGAACCACTGGATTCGTATCGAAATTACGGAGCAATAGGAAAAAGAATCGTCGAATTCTGAGTTAGTATGATGAATTTAGACCCATTTTAGTAAAAAATGGCTATGCTGCAATTTTTTTTAAAACAAAACTGATGCATTTTATGAACAGTGAACAATATCCGTGGGTGAATAGTAATCGTGCAGGTGAATTTGGAAACCCAAGCCGCACAACATATATTATTAACTAAAATTGCACACATTTTAACTTTTGAATCAAATGATAGGATTATCATTTCCCTAGCTTTACCAAACTGGTTAGATTAGTGGTAGTAGAGGACTCAAAAGAACAGGAGCACAAAGTTATTATGCATTATACTGTTATCTGTGCTGCACCAAGAATGTCGAGAGCAAAATAACGTTGTCCATCTTATCAAAAAAAAAACAAGAAATTGTGAACATGAGTTCATCGCCAAACTGTGCAGCATCGACCCATCTTTATTGGCTTGCAGAATCTTAGATCCAGGTGTATAAAACCCATGCGCATGAACAATGACCATGCGTGAATAGTACCGAATTTTCTGGGCAGTGTTTTAATCCGAAAAATTTGGTATTTTAGCCACATCTTGAGTTCTAGAGCTTCGATTGAGGTGATTTTCGCGGCGTTGTCCTCAGTTCTCATCTCAACAAGGGGTTATGTATTCTATATCCAAACGTGATTATATTTAATGATTCCATAATTATTTTCATCAAGTATTAGTGAATCAAATGGAAGAAATTGGAGAAAATTTGTAAATTTTTCATAAAAAAGATAATTAAAGATTTGAGGGGCCATTTGAACTCCGATTTTGGTAAATTTTATATGCACAGACTCGCGGCGAGACGAGGAACACATTTTTATAAATTTCGGAATTTTTCGAGAACCGGGCCCGGGGTTTGGTTTTACCAACTTGGTGTATTATCGCGTATTTCAAATAAATTTAATTGGGTTATGTTTCTTTGACCCGTGTTTGATATAATTATTGTGGTTTGACTAGATTTTACGCATTAGGCGGCAAATTCAAAAGGAAAAGGCATCGCGGACGAGTCTTCGACCGGCTAGAGGTGAGTAGTTTGTGTATATAGTAGCCTGAGGGTTCGAAACCCCGGCTTAGCACATTATGACGCTAGTATGGAGTGGCTCGCACCCGTGGCAGGTGCGGGATTGATTGTGACCGGGGATTGAGACTTTAGTCCATCCCGAATGAGTATAATATGATACTAGTGGTTGAAAAATACTGTGTTTGATATAATTTGTGGGCTGTAAGCCGTGTTTGGAGCCTTGTGCCGCCCTATAGTATCCCTAGGGGATAATTATATATGTGATAGCTATACCTGCTTAATCACTGATCTCAGTCCTGGTTTGAAAATCTCCGTATTGAAATGCTAAGTCACCCTTTTTGCAAAAATTAATAAAAGTTAAAGTATTTTCATAATTTATGAACTGGAACCAATTAATAAATAATTTGAGCTGTTGTGTGACTTATATATTTGTTGTGGACTGAGGATGGATCGGGCTGCACGCCGCAGCGGTTGATATGAGGATCGGGCTGCACGCCGCAACGGTATTGCGCTTGGGCTGTAGGAGCCCCTCCGGAGTCTGTACACACCCCCAGTGAGCGCCGTCGACGTTAAATGGATCGGGCTACACGCTGTAACGGTTATGTGCTTTGCATTGCATCTTTGTCTGTGAATTATCTCTGATAGTGGTAATGTACTGTTGTTGTTGCTAGTTCGTAGGAGGAATCGGAGTGTAGTTTAGCTTCATTATGTGGTATTCTGTGGATTTCTTACATTCAGCTACTTGTATATATTTATTACTCGTTGAGTACTTTGTACTCACCTCTACTCCCTGCACCTTTGTGTGCAGATTCAGGTACATAGGAGGGATAGACGAGCACTCCAGCTTTTACCAGTATTTATCCGAGTTGCTGAGGTAGCTGCTGGCATTCGCAGGACCTGGCTTCTCTTCTTATTCCAGTTTTTCCTTTGTATATACATTATTCATACTTGAGTATTTGATTTAGATATTGTTATCCGATCATATTTAGAGGCTCTAGACTCGTGACCCTAGATCTTTGGGTGGTTATCCAGTTTAGCTTTATTGTTTATAATAATATCCAGGTAATTGATTTGAGCTTCATGCTCGGGATGAGAGGGTAAATGGTCGGGCTTGCCTAGCAATTGTGTTGGGCGCCATTACGACCGGGATTGGGGTCGTGACACAACCAGAATATAAATATAGTTGAACAAATAGAGAAAAGCTATGGCTCAATTATATAAAAACATAACAAGAATTTATCCTACAAAAGGTTCTATCAAAACTCTAGATAACAAATTAGCTATTCATAATAGTATGTAAAACTACAATACTAAAAGTCATAACCAACAATGAAAAATAGAAAGAGGAAGGAAAATATTGTAGAAGAATTCTCCGCCTTGCTCCCAATGTGTTCTTGCCTCCAAGGGTGTTATCTAAGCCTAAAGTAGTGTCTTTTGCCTCTTTATGTCTAATTTTTATCCAAAATATGTCCCCTCCTCTCCCAAACAGGTTTATGACGCCTTTTATATAAGTTGGAATAGTGTAGGGCCGAAATAACCTTGTCCTGGACGAAATAGGACTCTTTTTGATGCCTGGAGAGCCGCGATGGCGGCAAAAATACGGTAGGACCGCGGCCAAATATGGTCTCTGATTTTCTGTCGCGGTCAGTTATGCGGTCGTGGTTTTGACCGCATCTTTCTGCCTGTTCCGTTTGAAATTTGGAAAAACGTAAAACAGAAAATTGTAGCCCTTTGAGTTAGCTTTCCAACCATATATTGCGTGGCTCAAATGAAATTCTGAGCAAAAAGTTATGTCTATTTTACTAGAAAGTGCGCAATATGCCTCCTCGAGTCTTCGTTTTATTGTTTTATTATCCGTTGATCCCCGAACACAATCCCAGCATAATTCCTTGAGCTTTTACTCATGCTTCAAAGCTCCAAATAACTTGAACTCGTTCCATAACATCTATAAAGCTCGGAATCGCTCCTACAAGACATAAAACACACCATTAGTGCAAAACACTAGCTATTAAAGGGCAAACTCAACTAAAGTGCAGTAAATTAGAGCGTAATAATCGACTAAAATACGTTATTATAGCCTATCATTAACGGTAAATTATTATATTTGTCCTTATAATATATGACTCAACTGATTGAATCTTCAATTTATTAAAATGTGTTTTTTGGTCCCTATATGTAAGAAACCTGTTATACTAATTGGACTATGTTTAGAATCATATTACCCTCACATATGGAGTAAAAACACAAATTTAACATAACACATGAATAATTAAATGATGGAACGATAAATAATTCTAGTAAATTCATAAATATTCACAAGCAAAGGGATTAAAAGTGCACATTTCAACTAATTGGAGGATAAATGTGCTTAGTTATCACAAAGACTAAAGTAAGAATTTATCAATAGTTGAAAGACTGAGCCGTAAAAGCAGTAATAGTAGTTGTTGTCCCCTAAGTTTCGCAGATCCATATAGCCGACTTCAACTTGTTTGGGACTGAGGCGTAGAAATATACTGAATATCCACATATATTTGATTGTGAACCCATTTATTAATTTAATATTAACTTGACATCATCGTACGGAATTACAAATTTCAAATCCTGAATTCGCATCTGATTGTGTGTTGTTGAGTCCTCAGCTCATATGCTATGTCTCTTCTATAAAAATAAAAAAACATGAAAGTGAACTCTTTTAAGGTGCTGTAAAATGTGTATTATGCAGAGATTCCAATTTCGGCAAATTAAGATTTCATGCTCTCTATATGTAAATGGAAGATAACAAAACACACAGTGCGTAGATTAGATAGTATTAATACAACACATATACATATATACAATATAACCATGATCTCTCATGGAACATATACTTATGATACATAGTGGGGTCCATCGATCAGCCATTGAAGCAGATGATTGTTTCGTAGACAGTGCAAATATCATGAGAAATGCAGCTATATATATATATATATATATATATATATATATATATATATATATATATATATATATATATATATATATATATATATATATATATATATATATATATATATATATATATATATATATATATAACGTTACATAGGGAAATACATGAAGGAAAATACTAATACAAAGTATACTATGGTGTGAGTTTAACTAATATCCATCAACAGTATAACGGTAATTTTACACGACCAGATCACTTGAAATATATTTGTAAGTATCCATCTTCCATACAATATGCAATTAACTCGTGACGTGATAGTATAAACATAATTTACGATATCGATGTATATAAGTTATACTCTATATTTATTAAAGAGTCAATTTGAGAAGTAGGACATGAACATATGTAACAACAAGGAGTACATGAGCAAATCTCCATAGTTGCAACACGTATCACTTAAATGATTACCATTAGAAGAAGAATCACAGAGAATAAAAAGAAGGGAAAAAACCATGGAAATTGCAAATATGGACATTATGTTCTTCTTTGCCATGGTTTAAAAAGTGGCTATATTGATGAATAAATTTTTTTTTTTTTTTTTTTGCTAATGATGAATAATCTTAACATTCATGCAAGTGTTTATATAGCTACGATAAGGTCCAAATTTTGTCATTTCCAAATGATACATGATATATCTTAGTAATTAGCAGTATAGTATAAGAATAAAATTTGAATACAAAGTGGGTTTTCGTCTTATGAGATTTCTTTGAGAATCTTTATGGCTGCATGATAAACAATATATTAAATGCTAAAATATCTAAGGGTGTAACCTCGTGATCAATAAAGTGAGTTGAGAATCATGAGATTTCATATTCAAAACTTATCGGAGATAAAAACAAGGTGATTTCTCAATATTTGTACTTGTGGGATATAGTAGATACCCCTTGAAATTAATAGAGGTACTTGTAGTCTAGCCCGAACACCACGATTACCAAAAATATGATAAAAAGGGTTGGTTCTTTTAGTCGTCCATGTATGATGTAGATAAAAGCTTTTTTCAAACATATAGGTTTTCGTGGTTCATATTTTATTTATAGATTTAACTTATACACATTGATAGTGTAATTTTATTTAATATCGTATTTAATTGGTTATAACAATCTATCCACTGCATTACCTATTTACAATTAATATAGATAATTAAATGTTGCTATTGGTCATCTTGACGGGATAATGAAAAAAGTTATAAACCGTAAAAATATGTATTTTATTTATTTTCACAATTTTTAATACCTCAAGCTTTGAGGTAAAAAAGAACTTAGTAGTAAACTAATTTTTTTACATTTAAAAAAAAAAGGGGAGAGAGATTAGGAAAAGAGGAAGCTCAGATGCGTTAACTTCGTCCAGCAAATTCAGACGACTGCGGTGACCCTAATCACAGCACTGAGCGCAAATATTCATCACAGCTATCCCAACAACTGCACCAGCCGGGAATCGAACCCGGGTCTGTACTGTGGCAGGGTACTATTCTACCACTAGACCACTGGTGCTTGTTGAAACTACACCAGTTGGATTGGACCATGTTGGAATAGTACTTAGACATCATTTTTGCTACAAGTTATTTTCATGACGGGAATCCATGAAGTTCATACGATGCCAACTCCTGCCGCATTGCATAAAAGGCTCAACGAGACCAAACAATCTCAATAAACAAAGGCTATAAATAAAATACGGAGAAAAAAAGAAGATGCAGTGTCAGATATTAATGTTTTGCAACAAATTATTTTTATGCACGGGACCCATGATCTCCTGCTCATACAACGTCAACTGTTACCATTGCATGACAAAAAAAAAAAAAAGGAATAAAATGTTACTCTACTTAAGCATTTCAAAAAAAATGCTATAAAGAAAATACAAGCAGAGAAAATCAAGATGCAATGTAAAATATATAAGTATGTTGCAAAAGGAGTTCATTCAAGGTTTACACCAAATAAGTTTTTAAATTACATGTTAGGGATATAATAGATATGCCCTAGATCCAATATCATATTTGATGATTTGAACATATTTTTGCGCACATTATTTGATATAAAACTTATATGGCATTTGATATTATTTTATCATTGTTGTTAATTACTTGATTAATTTGATAAGGTCCTTGATTAAACTTTGAGATTTGTCATCGTGATAGAGATCATGATAATGAGAGCAAAGTCTCTTACAATTTAATCTAAATTTGTTCTTGATCGTAGGATTATTAATTTGGACATTAGTAATCCAGTTAGATCAATATTTATGTGATCGTATTTATGGGATAAAGATTAGTTGATCTCATTAACTAAATCACATAAGTAGATGATGCATATAGAGATATGATCATTGAACCGACTCATTGGATAATTCCTAATGGTTAGAATTACCATAAACTGTCAATAGGATATTCTCTTGAAGAATATGATGTAACAGTTTTCTTTGACCTGAGATCGTCATAGTAATTGACAAGTCATTTATTGTGCTTTGATACCAGACACCTATGGCCTTAGGGCGATAGTTGAAAGGATATTGGGTACGATTAAATACTTGTAGAATTAGTGATTGATCAAGATGGAATCTGTCAACTCTTGGTAATGAGTTTAAGCTCCATGTTGCCATGAATTATAAACGACCAAACTAAGACCTTGGCCATGGCAATTGAATGAAAGAAGAAAAGGGTTTCTTAGGCCATTCAATGGTCGATTATATTTCACATGAATACATAGTTGGTCGCCTATTAGGATTTGACAGTTGAACCATATCCTAGGGTGATCCGGAGCTATAAGGACAGAAGGAATTACAACATTATTCTTCTACTGGTTCTTGAAATTAAATTGTATACTTCATGCTATCCGGTCGTTAAGGAGTGTTGCTAGACGCCACCCTTGATTAGTATATTGAGGAGATCAATTTACTACCGGCTTAGTATTGAACCTATGGGGTCGCACACTTACGAGTGTTCTGATCTTTGCTAAAGGATTAATTAACTTATTATTTGATAATTAAATTAAGGAATTTAATTATTCAAATAAATTTAGTTATTAGTCCAAATGAAATATTATTATATTCTTTGCTAGCACAGAGGTTATAATTAATATTGTGAACAAATTAAAGTTTTCTATTTGGAATAGAAAATTAAATTATCTCTTGGTTGAAATATATGTGTGATATATATAATTAATATTTACATATAAGATATGTATATAAAATATTAATGGAAGACTTATAAATCAAATCCAATTTAGAATTGGATTCTCTCGTATGAAGTCCACAAAGGACTACGGCACATATTGAAATCCCATTAGGAATGGAACATAAGTTTTCCATTAGAAAAACATTTATAATAGCCAATTAGGATTGGTATTTGTAAGAAACCTTCGGCAGTTTCGAATGGAATTCAATTTTCCATCGAAAAACTTCCATAAAGTTTATTTTGGAATAAACTTTTACCCTAAGTAAATCATTACCTCAACCAAATAGGAATAGGGTTTATAGGTGATGCTATATAAAGGGTGATGGAGAAAATTTGCCATAACTATTTCTTGAGAAGAAAAACCACTTTGTGAAAGTGAGAATACAATACAAAGTCAAGAGAGAAAATACAATTGCAAGAAAAGTGTTTCTTGTTCTTCTATATTTGAGTTGAGATTTTTGAGAAAGATTTCAACACAATATTTCGTCAAATTTGTTCGCGAGTTTCATTAATCAAAGAGTTGATAGCAAGGATCGGTCTCGGTGTGGATACGCATAGAGTCTTCGCACTATCGAAGAAATTTTGAAACGAAACTCTATCCGCCAGGTACGTCTTAGATCCGATCTTTGACATGTAAATAAATTTTAAACACGAAAAAATCTGCCTAGGATTGTTTTTGTCTTCCGCTGCGTGTTACGAACACCTATACGCAATCCCACAGTGGTATCAGAGCCGTGGTTTATTGTGTCTAAAATTTATTTACGATAATATTTTAATATCATATTTGAAGAGTTCAAACCATTATACGTCTTGTGGAATAGTCAAATCGTTTGAATATTGATATTATTTTATTATGGATAAAATATGCATTCATATAACTATTGAGATAGTTCATAACCTGAATTTAAAATTTTGTATTAGATACAATGGGAATCTATAATATGTTACATGATTCTATTGTTATTTTTAATTGCTATTATTTCATGAGATGTTAATTAATAATAATATTCTAGCATGAATTCTTTTTATGTGATATATAAGATAAACATGTTAGAGGATGTTGAATTTCGTTTCTATGACATGTGCTTGTTCGTCACATAATTTTGAATTATTTATTACATGTGATGTAAATTAATTTAGGACTAAGCATGTAGACAACTTGAACAAAATTCACATGCTAGAAAAAGATTTGATCTTTATGTTATTAAAAATTATTTTAGTAACAATACCCTCTTACTAAATTTTGAGTTCTTAAATCATAAAATATAAGATATTTTATTATAGAGCTGTCCATCAAGGTAAACAATTTTACTTATTTCTCGTTTATAAGGAGCGGCCTGACTACCAGGAGACTTGTAGTTCGAGAATATGTTAAAATTATTTATTGCATTAGATGCATGGATTGAAAGAATTATTCAATTTTACACTAGACGCCTGGACTACCCGGGGGAGTACAAAAATTTAATAAGTTCTTTGCTATCATGATGGTTGAACTCAACTATGCCAATAGGATCGACCTGACTACCAGGGGACTATTTGACATAGAGCTATTTAAGGAAATTGTATGGGGATACAATTGGTAAGAGTACCTACCTTTAAAATATATGTGAGAAACGACTTGACTTCCAAGGGGCTCATACATATTGTTAAAGGATTCCTTTACTCCACTAAAAGAAATAAAGATTTCGTAAACTATAATGAGGGTAAATAGTTTAAAATAATTAGTGAAAATATCATTTAGATAAAAGTCCATGTCTTTATGATATATGCAAATATGTTCTTATATTATTGCCTTTTCTTTTCTATGTTTTAGATTCTCAATATGTCTGTTATATCACTACGTGGAATACTTGAGACCAACAAGTTGGTAGGACCAAACTTTGATGATTGGTACATAAATTTGAGAATTGTTCTCATGCATGAAAAGCTTATTGATGTGATCGATAAGCCTGCCAAGGAAGTCCCAGATGAGAATGATGAGGATGCTACCAAGATTTATCAGAAATACTTGGAAGAATGTCTTACTACCAAATGCATCATTCTCGCTTCTATGAATTCTGAACTACAGAGGAAACATCAGGATATGGATCCAACTATAATCATTGAACATCTTAAGAAGATGTTTGGTACACAAAGCAGGACAGCTAGATACCAGCTATCTAAGGCTTTATTTGGATCCAAATTGACCGGAAACTCTCCAGTTGGACCCTATGTCAATCATATGATTGATCTTATTGAAGAACTTGAGAAGTTGGGGTGCAAACTGGGTAAAGAGCTTTCTCAAGATTTGATCTTGCAGTCACTATCAGAATCCTTTTCACAATTTGTTATTAATTTCAATATGAATAAAATGGATTGTGATCTTCATGAGATGCTTAACATGCTAATTGATTATGAGAATCAACTTGCATCCGAGAAGAAGAAATGAACTTTCATGTTGGTTGGAAACTCTTCTAAGAAGAAGGGTAAGGGTAAAAGTAAACCCAAGAAAAAGCCTACTGCGCCCAAGGGTGGTGTGACCAAACCCAAAGGCAAAGAAGGCAAAGCTGACCAATCTGATGCTGCATGTTTCCATTGTAAGAAAATAGGACATTGGAAGAGAAACTGCCTGGAGTATCTTGCAACCTTAAAGCACAAGAAACAAGGTAAGACTTTAATGAAAAATGTTTTCAAGGTTTCTTTAACTACTACTAATTCTTCATTGTGGATATTAGATACTGGCAGTGGTTATAACATCCGCAATATGTTGCAGGGGTTCCAGATAAGTAGAAGGTTGAAGAAAGGAGAAGTTAATCTACAAGTAGGAAATGGTGCAAAAGTTGCAGCCGTAGCTGTAGGATCAATTTCTTTAATAATGCCTACGGGCAAAGTACTTATGTTGGATGATTGTTATTACGTTCCTAAATTTGTTTCGAACATAATTTCAGCTTCTATGTTAGACAAACGTGGTTTTCGCATTAATATAGGCAATGGTATTTGCTCTATTTATTATAGTGATAATTTATATGTGAATGGCTATCTCCAACATGATGTTTACGTCTTACCTAATGTGAATGCTAATTCGATTATGCATGTTTCAAGTCTTAAGAGGAAAAGAGATGATCATGTAAATCAAACATACCTTTGGCATTGTAGGCTTGGTCATATTGGAGAGAAAAGAATTAACAAGTTGTACAAGGAAGGGTACCTTGACAAGTATGATTTTGAATCATATCCAACTTGTGAATCCTGTCTCAAAGGAAAAATGACCAAATCTCCATTTACTGGAAGTGGAGAAAGAGCTTCTGAATTATTGGGACTAATTCATACAGATGTTTGTGGGCCCATGAAAATTCAAGCTAGAGGTGGATATTCTTACTTCATCACCTTCACTGATGATATGTCAAGATATGGATTTGTGTATCTTATGAAACATAAGTCTGAATCTTTTGAAATGTTCAAAAGGTTCCATAGTGAAGTTGAGAAGCAGACCGGTAAAAGTATCAAAATACTAAGGTCTGATAGAGGTGGAGAATATCTTAGTGAAGATTTTACTAGATATCTAAAAGAGAATGGAATTCTCTCACAGTGGACACCTCCAGGAACACCACAACACAATGGTGTGTCTGAAAGGAGAAATCGAACCTTATTAGATATGGTGAGATCTATGATGGGGTTCACTGATCTTCCAATAAATTTATGGGGATATGCTTTAGAAGCAGCAACATACTTACTTAATAAAGTTCCCACTAAGTCAGTCTCTACAACACCATATGAGATATGGAAAGGATGTAAGCCTAACCTTAAACATATTAAAGTTTGGGGTTGTCCAACTTATGTTAAGAGACTACAGTCCAATAAACTTGACTCAAAATCTGATAAGTGTAGGTTCATTGGGTATCCCAAGGAAACAATGGGATATTATTTCTATCACCCTTCTGACCATAAAGTGTTTGTGGCCAGAGGAGCAACCTTTTTGGAAAGGGAATTTCTTTTAGAAGGAAACTATGATGGAGAAATAGAACTTGATGAAGTTCAAGAAACTAATGAACCAACACAAAATAATGATCATGAGACCCAAGTTGAAGAACCTTTATTGGATATTTTGAAGTTGCCAAGGAAGTTGCCATCTTCAACGGTTGAAGTTCAAGAACTAAATGAAGTTCAAGAACAGGTTAATGAACCAGTTCCAAACCAAATTGAACAACAATCAAATCCAACACAAAGTGAACAGGTTGTACAAGTACCTCTTAGAAGGTCTACACGAGAACGTCATGTACCAACTAGATTAAATTTATTGGTACAAGATGATGTATCAAACGAGGTTGATCATAATGATGATGACCCTAAGACCTACGAAGAGGCTATTCAAAGTTCCGATTATGAGAGGTGGCAAAAGGCCATGGAATCCGAAATGGAATCCATGAAGGAAAATAAAGTATGGACTTTAGTTAAACCTTCAAAGGATATAAAACCTATAGGTTGTAAATGGGTTTTTAAGAAAAAGATTGGAGCAGACGGAAAGGTGGAGACCTACAAAGCCCGTCTTGTTGCCAAGGGATATCGTCAGAAAGAAGGAGTCGACTATGACGAGACTTTCTCTCCCGTGGCAATGCTCAAATCAATTTGGATTTTGCTTGCTATAGCAGCATACTATGATTATGAAATATGGCAAATGGATGTGAAAACAACTTTCCTAAATGGTGAGCTAGAAGAGGATGTGTACATGACACAACCTGAAGGTTTCACATCTTCGTCTGATCATAATAAAATTTGTAAGCTACAAAGATCCATTTATGGACTGAAGCAAGCTTCTCGAAGTTGGAATATTCAATTTAACAAGACAATTGAAAAGTTCAATTTGTTAAATGCGAAGAAGAACCTTGTGTATACAAAAAGGTTAGTGGGAGCACAATTATATTCCTAGTATTGTATGTTGATGATATATTGCTCATAGGGAATGACATACCGGCATTGCAAAGTACCAAGATTTGGCTATCTGAACAGTTCTCCATGAAAGACTTGGGAGAAGCAGCTTATATATTAGGAATAAAGATCTATAGAGATAGATCTAGGAAACCGCTTGGACTTTCCCAGTCTTTGTACATTGATACCATCTTAAAGAGGTATAACATGGATAATTCCAAAAGAGGCTATCTACCAATAGGAACTGGAATTACTCTCAGTAGGGAGGATTGTCCTAAAACACCCGAAGAGAGAGAACGCATGAGTAGGGTCCCATACGCTAGTGCAGTGGGAGCTATCATGTATACCATGACATGTACACGTCCTGATGTGGCTTATGCACTTGGAGTGACTAGCCGATATCAGGCAAATCCCGGTGAGGAACATTGGAAGGTGGTGAAGACCATTCTTAAGTACTTAAGAAGGACTAAAGACCAATTCCTCATCTATGGAGATTCTGAGTTGAAACTAGAAGGTTATACTGATGCAAGTTTCTCTTCAGATCGAGATGATAGCAAATCTATTTCTGGTTATGTATTCACTTTAAATGGTGGTGCAGTGAGTTGGAAAAGTTCCAAACAAGCTACAGTAGCTGATTCAGTGACCGAAGCAAAATATATAGCAGCTAGTGAAGCCGCTAAGGAAGCTGTATGGATGAAAAAGTTCTTAACAGAACTTGGTGTGGTTCCTTCAATAGAAGGTGCGGTTCCACTGTTGTGCGACAACACTGGAGCCATTGCTCAAGCAAAAGAACCAAGATCACACCAAAAATCCAAACACGTTCTGCGAAGGTATCACTTGATAAGAGAGATCATTGAACGTGGAGACGTCGAGATTCAAAAGGTCGATGGAAAGGAAAATGCTGCAGACCCATTCACTAAAGCTCTTGGCGCAAAGGAGTTTGACAAGCACAAGTGGAAATTGGGAATGAAGTACAAGAGCGATTGGCTCTAGTGCAAGTGGGAGATTGTTAGGGATATAATAGATATGCCCTAGATCCAATATCATATTTGATGATTTGAACATATTTTTGCGCACATTATTTGATATAAAACTTATATGGCATTTGATATTATTTTATCATTGTTGTTAATTACTTGATTAATTTGGTAAGGTCCTTGATTAAACTTTGAGATTTGTCATCGTGATAGAGATCATGATAATGAGAGCAAAGTCTCTTACAATTTAATCTAAATTTGTTCTTGATCGTAGGATTATTAATTTGGACATTAGTAATCCGGTTAGATCAATATTTATGTGATCGTATTTATGGGATAAAGATTAGTTGATCTCATTAACTAAATCACATAAGTAGATGATGCATATAGAGATATGATCATTGAACCGACTCATTGGATAATTCCTAATGGTTAGAATTACCATAAACTGTCAATAGGATATTCTCTTGAAGAATATGATGTAACAGTTTCCTTTGACCTGAGATCGTCATAGTAATTGACAAGTCATTTATTGTGCTTTGATACTAGACACCTATGGCCTTAGGGCGATAGTTGAAAGGATATTGGGTACGATTAAATACTTGTAGAATTAGTGATTGATCAAGATGGAATCTGTCAACTCTTGGTAATGAGTTTAAGCTCCATGTTGCCATGAATTATAAACGACCAAACTAAGACCTTGGCCATGGCAATTGAATGAAAGAAGAAAAGGGTTTCTTAGGCCATTCAATGGTCGATTATATTTCACATGAATACATAGTTGGTCGCCTATTAGGATTTGACAGTTGAACCATATCCTAGGGTGATCCGGAGCTATAAGGACAGAAGGAATTACAACATTATTCTTCTACTGGTTCTTGAAATTAAATTGTATACTTCATGCTATCCGGTCGTTAAGGAGTGTTGCTAGACGCCACCCTTGATTAGTATATTGAGGAGATCAATTTACTACCGGCTTAGTATTGAACCTATGGGGTCGCACACTTACGAGTGTTCTGATCTTTGCTAAAGGATTAATTAACTTATTATTTGATAATTAAATTAAGGAATTTAATTATTCAAATAAATTTAGTTATTAGTCCAAATGAAATATTATTATATTCTTTGCTAGCACAGAGGTTATAATTAATATTGTGAACAAATTAAAGTTTTCTATTTGGAATAGAAAATTAAATTATCTCTTGGTTGAAATATATGTGTGATATATATAATTAATATTTACATATAAGATATGTATATAAAATATTAATGGAAGACTTATAAATCAAATCCAATTTAGAATTGGATTCTCTCGTATGAAGTCCACAAAGGACTACGGCACATATTGAAATCCCATTAGGAATGGAACATAAGTTTTCCATTAGAAAAACATTTATAATAGCCAATTAGGATTGGTATTTGTAAGAAACCTTCGGCAGTTTCGAATGGAATTCAATTTTCCATCGAAAACTTCCATAAAGTTTATTTTGGAATAAACTTTTACCCTAAGTAAATCATTACCTCAACCAAATAGGAATAGGGTTTATAGGTGATGCTATATAAAGGGTGATGGAGAAAATTTGCCATAACTATTTCTTGAGAAGAAAAACCACTTTGTGAAAGTGAGAATACAATACAAAGTCAAGAGAGAAAATACAATTGCAAGAAAAGTGTTTCTTGTTCTTCTATATTTGAGTTGAGATTTTTGAGAAAGATTTCAACACAATATTTCGTCAAATTTGTTCGTGAGTTTCATTAATCAAAGAGTTGATAGCAAGGATCGGTCTCGGTGTGGATACGCATAGAGTCTTCGCACTATCGAAGAAATTTTGAAACGAAACTCTATCCGCCAGGTACGTCTTAGATCCGATCTTTGACATGTAAATAAATTTTAAACACGAAAAAATCTGCCTAGGATTGTTTTTGTCTTCCGCTGCGTGTTACGAACACCTATACGCAATCCCACATTACATCCACGGGTAACATGATCATTTATTCTTATTTATAAAACTCCACTCTTATTCTAAACAAAAGATGATCAAACATATATATAGGATCATGAGACCATAAAAGATGGACTTGTTTATTAGTATGGCCATTTTTAAGAACATGACATGGAAATGCACAGCAAGGATAGCAAGGGCAACGCTCCATTCGTCGTCGTCGCAGCTCATCCGAAACTTTCTTTGATGCAAGAGTAATACTGTTGTAGTTTTCAACAGTTTTAGATGTTGATTCATCACCTCCAATAGCCATTAAATTGCCATTAGATGAAGAGCTACAAAGTAAGAAAAACGTCATCAAGAAAACCATGAAAAGGGGAAGTATAATTGGTTTTGCATATATCTTCGCCATGTTGATGTATCACGTTTACTTGCAAAATGATTTATATAGGCGTTGTTGAATCATTTTTTCAAGATTCTTGTGAGTATTTTGAGTTCGGCGTTAAAGCAATAGATTGTACTTTAGTGGTTAATTTTGAAAAGGAAAAGAAACGGGTGGATATTTCAAGAGAATCTTTTTTGCCGTAGAGGAAAAAAAAAACACTTAAAAGTTCGGATATTACTAGACCAATAGTGCTTATTGCATATATATAGCTCATTTTATATTGAAAATTCATGGCAAAAGGCTGCTCCTTCAATCTTACCAACTGCTTAACCATGAAAACCATAAAAATGGAAGTATAATGGAAGTTAGAGGTCATATAAGGGCAAGTTCAAGATTCAACTACTGAGGCGTCTTTTAGATTAAAGTCTAAGAGGACAAAATCATGAGGTCCAAAATCTTGAGGTGGCCGAAAATGGTTAAGCCATAGCGGACAATACTAATTAACAGTTATGCATGAACCATTTCAAAACCAAATCACTAAAATAATTATTTAAAACCACAATTGACTAATTATCTTCAGCTCTTCATTTCCCTACAGAGCTTGCTGCAGAGGAGATAAGAAAAGGCTCGGCAGAGGGATCTGGTAACTGTTATGAATGTTTAGGAGTGGGGCATTTTTTTCGTTACTGTTCCAATGTTCAGACGGACAAATGCTGCTAGGGGAGTGCAGAATAGACCAGCTGAAGATGGAAGAGTGAACGTTGTCGAGCCTAGAGCCCGGGAAGCTCTAAAGGTAAGTTCAAGTCAGAGAAACATAGCGGGGGTTCTCAAGCGTATAACCTTGTTTAACTCAAAAGTTATCATACACTTGATGAATACAAAATAATATACGTGAATTACGGGTCAATCATTGCAAATCGTAATAATCCATGAACCATGTGAAAGAAATGATAATAAACACTCAAGATTAGGATAAGAAGTATAGACAATCTTTATTGATGATTTTGATTCGGTCTTCCTCTCCATGAAGAGGTTCAGAGCCTTACAATACTCTTTCATCTTCCCATGAGATGGGTATCTATTGTCTATTCTCTCTCCCTTTCTTTGGAGAATAGTCAAGAAGAAGAAGAAGCCCCAGAGTGGTTCATTCTTCTAATATTTATAGTTATGAGCTCCATGAGTAAGAAGTAAGTGGTTGTAACCACGTCGAGATTTTGTCCCCATGGGGATGAGGGTAGGCCGTACCTTTTTCCACCTTAATGAATGATGAATCATGTTATAAGCTAGTGGTCATGCGTCTTATCAATTGTGGATTAGTTCAAGATACGATCTTCATTAATTGTCGCGGGGTCAAATTCTGAACCATACAGTTAGTCCCTCTGTTTATCGAGGTCGTGTTTCGGCCGAACTTGATGAACGGACTTTGTCGATTATGGTTTGAAAAACTTAGATAAGGGAGGGGCGGCCATTGAATTGGTCAAGACCGCGTTCTTTTGGGCGATGGCCTGAATCTTGTAGAATTCTTAGCATCATATCATCATATTATCGAGGAATTGCATGAGCGGGACAAAGAGCTTCTTCATGGTGAAGACATATGACATTTTTAAAACAATTAGAGCGAGACCAAACTTGGTCACGTTCTGGTCCTTGCGTTTGTTTGGATTCGTAATTGTTACTGATGACGGGAGACGGGCCGTAAGCAATGTGGCCGAGGGATATAAGTGTGCGACGGGTACATTTTCTGTAGCTTTTAGAATTTTTAGGACATACGGTGCATTCCTCCAGTATTAACAGGGCATTTCGATTATTTTAATGGCAAGGCGTCAGCGGAAGGCCGAGAGGGCACTTCGTGGTGCTCGTCATGATGGCACACGTCTCGGTAGAATCAAACTGTTTGATGGTTGGTCATGCAGTTAATGGTGTCTATTGGGTTTCTTGAAAGTCATTTACGTTGCCTATAAAGGTGGGTTGAGGCATTCGTTTCTCATTACTTCATTATTCATCTGAGAGTGATTCTGAGAAAGCTTTTTCATTCAGCTAATTCACCTTCTCCTTTCTTTTATTGATTGAGATATCCTTCATCTTTCCCACCAAATTCTATTCTTTTTTCTTCAAACAACTCGGTAATGGCAGTCAGTGTTTCGCGCGGTGTTCTTCTAATAGATTTGCCGGTCAACTCTCGCGGTTGAAGGGCCACATCCGATAATGGGAGATGCTGAGCAGGTAGAGACCGGAAGAACTTCGTTAGTTGACGAAATACTTCCCCTGTCCGGAGGTTCGGCGATTGAATTTACCGCCGATGGTGGAAAGGACCCGGTGGATGAAGCCC
>JASVEL010004101.1:0-165681 GCA_032618575.1 Nicotiana noctiflora | reverse complement strand
TAAAAGGAAGGGTGGATTTGAAAACTCAGCCAATTATGTATCTGACAACCTTACCAGACCTGTACAAGCAGGTTCCACAACTTTTGTAGGAATTTCACAGGTGCAAACTCAGAATTTTGCAGGAAATTCACACATGCAAGCTCAGAATATTCAATCTGGAATTCCTCAATTTACTCAACACCAATACAATCAAATTCTTCAACTTTTAGGGAAGTAACCTGAGAGCAGTGGAACTGCTATGGCAGCAGGTATACCATTTTGTGGTGACATCAATAAAATTTTGACAAAATGAATTGTAGATTCAGGAGCTTCTAGTCATATGGTGAATGACTTTAATATATTGATTAATGCAAAACTTGTTGAAGGCAAAGGAGGAAAAGTTCATCTACCTACTGGTAGTGTTACTCATGTTAGTCACATAGGATCTGCTTCTTTCTTGAAGAACCTAGTAGTGTCTAATGTGATGTACATTCCTGACTTCAAATATAATCTTCGATCTGTTTCCAAGCTCACAAAGGAAATAAAATGGATTGTTATGTTCTTTCCTGATTTATTCATTTTTCAGGAGCTCTTCAGTGGACAGGTGAGGGAGGTTGGTAAAGAGGAAGATGGATTATATGTGTTCAATTCTACTCCAAATAAGTCAGCGGCAGTGGGAATACAAAGTCAATATCAATGTCCTGATATCTCAGAGATTTCAAAACAAATAAACTCTGTAAATATAGTGAAAGGCTCTAGTAAAGCAGTGAGTATAACTGCATGGCATAAAGAATTGGGTCATGCACCCATAGATACTTTGCAGAAACTAAAAGGTTTCTATGATCTACAGTCACGAGAGTGTAATAGTAAGGTCAAGCGCCGTGCAGTATGTCCTCTAGCTAAACAAACAAGGTTGTCTTTTCCTGTTAGTTCTACTTCTACAGTATCATGCTTTCACACAATTCATGAAGATGTCTGGGGACCTTATAGAGTTCCTACATATGATGTCAAAAGGTATTTTCTAACTTTAGTAGATGATTACTCAAGATATACATGGATCTTTCTACTGCCTACAAAAGCTGAAGTTGTTGTTGCTCCGAGATCTTTCTTTGTCATGATAAAAAATGTGTATTATACTTCTGTGAAGCTGTTTAGATCAGATAATGGTTGTGAGTTTATTAATAGTCACATGACAGAGTTATTACAATCTCAAGGGATCATACATCAAAGCTCTTGTATCTATACACCTCATCAAAGCTCTAATATATATTAGAAGTTGCTACTTGCCTCCTGCGATCGCATCTCTCCTGCTTTTGGCCTTACGCGATCGCGTCCCTATCCTTGCGATCGCGGAGAGTAAAATGTCTGCTGCACTTATGACAGCAACCAACACTCTACTTTGGCCAAAAATGGTCTGTTTGACCCCCGGATTCATCTCGAGGGCCCCGGGACCCCAACGAAAACTACCAAACTATATCAAAACACGATACAAACTTGTTCCAATAATAAAAACACCATCCTAAACATCAAAATCATCATTTTCACACGGATTCAAGCCTAAGTTTCTTCGAAACTTTCGAAACTAACATTCAATCAAAAACCTGACCAAACGACGTCCGAATGACCTGAAAATTTGCAGACATATCCAAAATCACCTAACGGAGCTACTGCAACTGTCGGAATTCCATTCCGACTCTCGGATCAAAATCTCACTTACCGTTCGGATTCCATCAAAATTCAACCTTAGCCAATTCAAGCCTAAAACTACACCGGACCTCTAAATTCGATTCCGATTACTCTCCTAAGTCATAAATGATCCCCCAAAACTAGCCAAATCATCAAAATTCAATTCCGGGCTGTCTAACTCACCGGTCAACATTCGGTTGACTTTTTCCAAACTATCATTTTCATAAAGAGGCATATGACCTCATTTCTATCTAAATTCCTTTCGATTTGCTTCTAACTCTCCAAACATATTTAAATTGGCATATTGAAGTATTAAATGAAGAAAATGGGGCAATAACTCCCGTAACGACGAGCCGGGTCGTTACATTCTCCCCAACTTAAACAAACGCTCATCCTCGAGCGTACCCAATGTTGTACTAGAAGCAACCCAATAAGCATATATGCGGGGTGGTACCACGTCACCCTGTCCATCATAAGTACGATAACGCAATATAGCTGAACTTCCACAGTCTATCTGAACCATAGACCACATTGCACCTTCCGAAATCATACTCAAATTTCGAATCCCACGTCTATACTCAGGATACACATGATCCAACTGCAATAGCCCATATTCGCCACTTCGGTGAGATCACATAATGTATCAAACGACCCAATCACTCGAGACGATGCCCTCTAATCACAACAATTGCCCAAGGTAACCAAGTACTAACTGAAAAACCTTTTTCCATTAGCTAAAGTGTTATTCCAACACCTTCATATATTGCCCACGCAAACCGAACACGCGATATATCGAATCTATCTCTCAGGTCATCCATTCATGAATTCATTTCCCTTTTAACTTATACCACAATAGATTTCGGAGCCAACCTCGATATCACCTTCCTAACCAGCTGAAACCATACACGCCCGCACTCATTAATGGCTCCAACGATCATTCCGATTATAACACACCGCACTGGTGATATGACACCTCAACACCGACCTAAGCCACGACGAGCACAACACAGGCTCCGATAAGAACCGTCTGAACATACTCATATCATGACAACTAACTTAAACAAAAGAGTCGTAATTCAATTCCTCCGTACCATCACAACATAGAACTGAGATCCCGTCTCGCATTATAGGATTAGAGTACCTGAATCCTCCTCGAAAGGTCATAACTTCACGTGGCCTTGCCACGGCTCATCATTCCATCCAAACACTATTACTCCTGAAGCACCTCAAGTCACCGTGCTCAAAACAGTTAGCCACGCACAGATTTAGGTCGAACTCAAGCGATCAATCTCACCCATGGTGAAACAATTAATATACGCCATCAAGTATTGTAGGGACACAACCGATGCGCCACTCGCCGAGCGACATCCAATACTGACTTTCCTCAGAGATTAGGAAATATAGTACGCAAGGTAAGCTATAGGAAAAAGTATGCTCCATATAACACGGTTGCAGCGTACAACCTGCTCAAAATAACATACCCGTGGCGGCGTGCCACCCGATCCGGATACCATACATGTGGTGGCGTGCCACCTGATCCAAATAACCTGTGGCGGCGTGCCACCTAATCCACGCATAAATCTCGCAAAAAGGAAATGCACATCGAGTCGAATTGCTCATTACAGTAACCATATATAGCCTCAAGCTCGGCCACAAGAAATGCATCCGACAAAGTTCCTCATTATGGTAAACATATCCGACAAAGTTACTCAATACCAGAACCAAATCAACGATAGAAACCTCTGCACTGATATCCGCCACGAAGGCCCAACCGACAAAGCATTACCCACCAGCCGTCTGCTGGTCCTGAGGTACAACTACCCCGCTGGAGCATACTCTGATGCACTCTGCTACACAATTTGTGCCATACCATCATAGTCTATATCACGTTAGTCTAAACGACCTGACTTATGACCACCAGTCTGCAATCATTTATCCTTATTCAAATTCATCATATCAAGCTAAGAGAGAGCCATTAGGGCTTCCAATTCCCAATAATTGCTAAACGGTGCCGATACACCCGATATACAACCACTGCATAAGCGGGTCACGAGGACTTCTAGTCTCTATCACCTATATAACACATGAATTACTATGCCTGATTCCACACTCCACTGTACGAATACATAACACACATCAAGCATCCAGTCATACCACGAAAGTCATTCAGAAATTTCCCTATGCCATCAATAACTCAATCATCACAGTCGATCCAACAAGAGTATATACATCACCTTGTCCCTTTTTTGACCATATACCCTGCCAAATCACTAGAACAACAATATCATTTTTCCTTAGTCACCAGAAAGATCAATTTTTAAATCACCTGCACCTGCCCGCGCTGCTCAATAATATTTTTTAATGACTTCCCATATATTATGAACTGATCCCCAAAACCTTGGACATGCCATTGTCAATTTCCCATAACACATCGCATATACCATACCACACTAAGATAACATGGAAACTCCTATTCCTTCTCTGCGTCGCAAATATCGATGCACTCAACTAGTCAAGGACTTTCATTATCCCATATAGAAGAAAAGTCATTACGCATTCCATCTTCGCATACCGCCAGGAATATACTCACTTTCAAACCACGGTAGAACACATCACAAACTCTTTCTCTCAATTCATTGCATAAGTTTAACTGTCAGGATTGTGTCCTTCTACCCACATCGAGCTACGCAACTGCCAGCACTCAAGAGCTTGGTTGCACCATAGCTGCAAGACTCATTACTTCGTACACATACCAGGAGTTAATCGTATCCTTATCATACCATTTCAGTTTATTAACAAGTTGTTCCATTTACCCAATTCCTTTCTGATTCATCTTTAAATTATTATTCTCCTTTACTGAAGGATCACAATACCTCAACTCATGTTACCACACGAGATTCATACCCATGAACACACGGTCTAAGGCTTACAGGACGCTGAATACTCTCTCAATATTTCCCAGAAGCACCACATTCTACAATACTTTATTTTGAAGAACTTCCTGCGATTTTGAATTCGTTATCATTACTCCCACAGATACATAGAATCCCATCATTCACATAACATAACACAAGTATTGATTCCTTCTAACGAAACCACCATCTTTATCCATATACACAATCTTAATACACCTGACTGTTACAAGAAAAATCTTGAACACCGCAAAACCATTCTCGGGCGTCATTCACCCTTATTCAATGATCATTCAACTGTGTTATTAAACAGAACCACTTGTGCCTTGTTAGAACTCTGGCACCGCAGAACATGATTACATACAGATGCATTTAGCTATCTTTCTTTCCTATACACCGAACATTCTTTACCAGCAGCAGTTCAAACCATCCTATTATTTCTTCATATCTACGAAGCACCATAACCTTTATCAGAATTTCCCAACATACTTAGAGACAGAGTCAACATAGCACACAACAGTGCAATCAGTTAATCAATAATCACCTCCCCAACTTGGCTCGGAGTCATACATCAAAGCGCTGTTAGCTGCTCATAGCATTCTTTACTCAAATGATGCCACAATGTTATAGTGAGATTGAACTCAAGTCATTTACAAGCCTTGACAGAGACTCGAATCATCAGAGACCTTAACTCTTCTGCAATCCTTGCATTTATACACACACCACAGTTAAGCCTACTCTCATTAGGTGACAGAAATCTTTTCTAAGTCCAAAATTTTTTCAAAAATTTCGACATCGTTTCCTTTGTAAGTTGGTCTATCCACCTGCCAGAGAATTACCA
This sequence comes from Nicotiana noctiflora, assembly GCA_032618575.1. Classification (NCBI taxonomy): domain Eukaryota; kingdom Viridiplantae; phylum Streptophyta; class Magnoliopsida; order Solanales; family Solanaceae; genus Nicotiana; species Nicotiana noctiflora. The sequence continues at coordinate 160,263 of JASVEL010004101.1, read as the reverse complement.
AAACCATCCTAACAATACATTCACAACTCAACAAGACATTACAATGTATATCAACAACATTAATCTCAATACTACACGAGTTATATTATCAAAATTGATACATGGACACGCGGTGCACCTGCTTGAATCATAACATATATAAAATGCCCTTCAATTACACATCAAAGTCAACCCACCTACTTTGCCTCAATCTAGTATTTCAGTACAACACCTTCCACCATGATACACATAGCATAATCATTTTAGTCTTCATGAGTCTAAAGTCGTTTTACTACACGTAAGACACTTTACCTTCCAACTAAGAGATATGATAAATATTCACCACGCCCATAGCTCGGGCCTACACAACAGATTACAATAAGGATCTAACACCTGACAACTCGTAAATTATTAAGCTGCCATTTCCACAGTTAGGAACAATACCGATCCCACAAAATTTCATAATACCAGTTTGTAAAATCAGCACTTTGGTGCTCATGTCATAGACAAAGATCAAGCCTCAAGTCCTCCCGACTGACCCAACATGAACTCTTAGAAATTATATCTCACCCCTCGATCGGGGAATCACAAGCCTCAAGGCAATTATATTACTGAGCGCTCGAAGCGTACACGGACGTGTGGAAGGAATTTCAAAAATTATATCTCAAGCTGAATCAAGTGCGCACGATAAGAATTCCAAGAAATGTGAAGTGTTTCCTAAAGGTTCGCAGCCTCCGAGGATAAATACAGGTGTCCCCGTACCGATCCACGAGACTCTACCAACCGGCTCAAGACTCATGAAGCCTCGTAACCTAGGCTCTGATACCAACTTGTCACGACTCCAATCCCGATCGTGATGGCGCCCAACACAATTGCTAGGAAAGCTCGACCATTTACCCATTCATCCCGAGCATGAAGCTCAAACCAATTACCTGGATATTATTATCAACAATAAAGCTAAACTGAATAACCACCCAAAGATCTAGGGTCACGAGTCTAGAGCCTCTAAACATGATCGGATAACAATATCTAAACCAAATACTCAAGTATGAATAATGTATATACAAAGGAAAACCTGGAATAAGAAGAGAAGCCAGGTCCTGCGAACGCCAACAGCTACCTCAGCAACTCGGATAAATATTGATAAATGTTGGAGTGCTCGTCTATCCCTCCTATGTACCTGAATCTGCACACAAAGGTGCAGGGAGTAGCAGTGAGTATTAAGTACTCAGTGAGTAATAAATATATAAAAGTAGCTGAAAGAAAGAAAACCACAGAATACCACAAAATGAAGCTAAACTACAGTCTGATTCCTCCTAAGAACTAGAAACAACAACAGTACATTACCACTATCAGAGATAATCTATAGACAAAGAATGCAATGTAATGCACATAACCGCTACGGCGTGTAGCCCAATCCATTTAACGTCGACGACGCTCACTGGGGGTGTGTACAGACTCCGGAGGGGCTCCTACAGCCCAAGCGCAATACCGCTGCGGTGTGCAACCCGATCCTCATATCAACCGCTGCGGCGTGCAGCCCGATCCATCCTCAGTCCACAACAAACATATAAGTCACACCACAGCTCAAATTATTTATTTCCAGGTTCCAGTTCATAAAATATGAAAATACTTTAACCTTTTATTTAATTTTCCCAAAACTGGTGACTTAGCATTTCAATATGGTAATTTCAAACCAGGACTGAGATTAGTGATTAAGCAAACAGAGCTATCACATATATAACTATCCCCTAGGGATACTACAGGTCGGCACATGGCCCCACAGCCCACAAATATATCAAACACGGTGTGTTTCAACCACTAATATCATATTATACTCATTCGGGGTGGACTAAGTCTCAATCCCCCGTCACAACTAATCCCCGTACCTGCCACGAGGTGCGAGCCACGCCCTACTAGCGTCACAATGTGCTAAGCCGGGGTTTCGAACCCTCAAGCTACCATATACACAAACTACTCACCTCTAGCCGGCCGTGGACTCGTCCGCGATGCCTTTTCCTTTTGAATTTGCCGCCTCGTGCGTAGAGTCTAGTCAAACCACAATAATTATATCAAATGCGGGCCAACGAAACATAACTCAATTCAATTTATACGAAATACGCGATAATGCACCAGGTTAGTAAAACCAGGACCCCGGGCTTCCTTCTCGAAAAATTCCGAAATTCATACCAACGGATTCCTCGTCTTGCCACAAGTCCGTGCATATAAACTTTTTCGAAATCGGAGTTCGAATGGCCTTTCAAAATCCAAAAATTCATTTTCAATACCTAGGCCATAATTCTTCACAGTTTCTATCCAAATTCATGAAGATTGATGTTAATTCTACCATAAAATTATGTTTTTGAGTCATGAAACTTACCTCCGATGTTTCCCCGTTGATTTATCACTTTAAAGCTATCAATTTTCTCTCAAAGTGGTGCAAAAACAGAGTAAATAATGAAACCCTCGCGTCTGGTTTGGTTTAAATCCTGTTTCTGTCAGGCATTTAAATTGCCTTACGCGATCGCGACTTCCCTCACGCGATAGCAATGCACAAATTACCGGCCTCACGCGATCACGTCTCCCTTCATGCGATCGCATATCACAAAAAAATCCCAGACCATATTTTTCTTCTACGCGATCGCGTAGACTCTTCTGCGATTGCGATGGACGACTGGGTTACTTTACGCGATCGCGACCATGACTTCTGCGATCGCATCTCTCATGATTTTGGCCTTATGTGATCGTGTCCCTATCCTTGCGATCGGGGAGAGTAAAATGTCTGTTGCACTTATGACAGCAACCAGCACTCTCCTTTGGCAAAAAATGGTTCGTTTGGACCCCCAGATTCATCCCGAGGCCCCCGGGACCCCAACGAAAACCACCAACCTATATCAAAACATGATAAAAACTTGTTCCAATAATAAAAACACCATCCTAAACATCAAAATTACCATTTTCACACGGATTCAAGCCTAAGTTTCTTTGAAACTTCCGAAACCTACATTCAATCAAAAACCCGACCAAATGACGTTCGAATGACCTGAAAATTTGCAGACATATCCAAAATCACCTAACGGAGATACTGCAACTGTCAGAATTCCATTTCGACTCCCGGATCAAAATCTCACTTACCGTTCGGATTCCATCAAAATTCAACCTTAGCATTCAAGCCTAAAACTACACCGGACCTCCAAATTCGATTCCGATTGCTCTTCTAAGTCATAAATGATCCCCCGAAACTAATCAAATCATTAGAATTCAATTCCGGGCTATCTAACACACCGGTCAACATTCGGTTGACTTTTTCCAAACTATCATTTTCATATAGAGGCCTATGACCTCATTTCTATCTAAATTCCGTCCGATTTGCTTCTAACTCTCCAAACACATGTAAATTAGCATACTGAAGTATTAAATTAAGAAAATGGGGCGATAACTCCCGTAACGACGGGCCGGGTCGTTATAATATCAAGACACAAAGTATTCTAACGATCATAAGTAGCAAACTATAATGTATTGAATATGTTTTCTTTCATATAATTTAGATTTATATTTTTGAATATTTAATCTTCTGTAAACTTTATTGTTGAATCCCATCTTGGTTAATATCTTTTCACTTGTGTGATTTACATTTTCTTTGCCTTTGTTTGGTTTCCTTTATGTTGTTGTAAAATTGTTGATGGATCCATACTCTAGTTATCTTTGATTTTTTTTTAATTCGTCACCCTTGACACAATAGAATTGTCTGGAGCGTTTTACTAAGACCTATAAAATAACATATATTATTACATTCTATTTTTACTAGTGAATTTTACATGATATTTAAAAATACTGAAAATTAATCGAACCCACCGATATCGAAGAGAAACCAACATGATTGAGACAATTTCAAATACTTTAATTTTGATTAAATATAATAGAATAATCGAAAAATTAATATCATACAAATTATATAAAATAACTAACAAAATCGAGCTATTAACACCTCTACCAATTACACCAAGGCTCCCCTAATCAAATATAATATTATAGAAGAAAGAATTAGCGAAAGATCTAAACGACCTCGGGAAGAAGCAAAAGAAAGTACACTTAACTAGGAGGATCCAAGGTGTAGTAAACGTCAAAGAATGTCTACTTTATTTGGACCTGATTTTGTGGCTTTCTTATTGGAAAATAAGCCTCAAACACTTAAAAATGCTATGTCTTCTTCGTAATAATTTTTATGGAAAGAGGCAGTCAATAGTGAAATAGAATCCATATTGAACAACCATACATGGGAATTGGTTGATCTTCCTCCTGGAAATAAACCGTCAGGTTCTAAATGGATCTTTAAGAGGTAAATTAAAGATGATGGAACTATTGACAAATATAAGGCAAGACTTGTGGTCAAAGGGTATAGACGACGAGAAGGTCTTGATTATTTTGATACATACTCTCCAGTTACAAGAATTACGTCCATACAAACGTTAGTAGCATTAGATATGATTTATGATCTTGAAATTCATCAAATGGATGTTAAGACGGCCTTCTTAAATGGAGAGCTGGAGGAAGAAATCTACATAGAACAACCAGAAGGGTTTGTGGTTCTAGGTAAAGAAAAGAAGGTTTGTAGACTTGTTAAGTCCCTTTACGGACTAAAACAAGCACCCAAATAATGGCATACAAAATTTGACCAAACAATATTGTCAAATGAGTTTAAGATAAATGAATATGATAAATGTGTGTACATTAAAAAAAATTCAAATAACATAGTCATTGTTTGCTTATATGTGGAAGATATGCTCATATTGAGTAATGACATTACCAATATAAAAGCTACTAAGCGTATGCTAACTAGCAAGTTTAATATGAAAGACTTGGGAGTTGCTGGTTTAATTCTGGGAATTAAGATCCATAAGACATCTCAAGGCCTGGCGTTGTCACAATCTCATTATATCAAGACAGTACTTGAAAAATTCAAGCACTTGGGCTTTAAAGTTGCAAAAACTCCAATTGACGTGAATCTTGTATTAGCAAAGAGCAAAGGCCAAAGCATGTGAGCACGTGATTTTTGCCTAACATGAATTACTCCCACAAAAAAAACGGAACAAAAAAAATTGTCTATTTTATGGTGTGTATTTTTGTGAATTTTCGTGTTATTTTTGGTAATTGTTTGCATTCGTATATGTGTGATTATATGTGTTTAAAGTAATGAAAATACAAAAATATGTCATATTTGCATTTTTATCTAACTTTGCAATTAGGAGTACTTAAGTTTATTTTATAAAAAATGAATAATCACAAAAATATGTATTTTTGCATTTTTAGCATTTAATGTCCAAATTGTGCAATTTTATTTTAAATTGTTATTTAATTATATGTGATAATATTAGAAGTTAACTAGTACTTTAATAAATTAATTTAGTTCTATAAGTTAATTTAGAATTTTTAGAATTTTAATTTTATTTTAAGAAAACAAAAGCAAAGAAAATAATGGGAGGAAATCAAAATTGGGCCAAAAAATGCCAAAAGCCAGAACGAAATTCGGTTGAACCCAGTCCAAAACCAACGCCCCAACCCGTTTTCCCCGACCCAGTCTCCACCCGTTTCTAAACAACCCCGTTTTATTAAAAATTTGATCTGGGCCGTTGGATTTTCGTGATCCAACGGCCAAGATTAATCCCTGCATTTTTAATCACCCAACCCCCCCAAAGGCCCAAGACCCGCCTCATTTCCCCAAACCCTCTTTCCCTTCCTTCACTCTAACATTCAGAGACAACTCACCTTCACCCACTGCCGCATTTGACCGCCGGCCGAAAATCGCCTCCGCCGGCGGCCGGTGTCCAAACAATACCAAAAGCACCCCTGAACCACGAAACTACCCTAAACATGAATCATTTACCCATTTGGCTCGAATCAGTCTCTATCGTCTCGAATCCGCATTTGAAGATCCAAGAAAAATCGGAACTTATCCCAATCAAGCACAAAATCTCACCCTAGCACCTCCAGACCTCCCTCACACCCAAACGACCCTTAGTGCGGTTTGAATCTGACCAAAATCGGTCAAGTCCCAAAAATGGCCACATGAACCCTAGAAATCGAAAACGGGATCTCCATTCGAAATTGTTCAAAGATTGAGGTCTAATGGATCTTAATCTGGGTGTTCTCAACCAAGAACACCCCGATTAAGGCTCATTTGGCTTCAACAATGTCACGACCCCAAACCCCGATTGTGATGGCGCCCAACACATTGCTAGGCAATCCCGACCATCTTATCCAATTAAACCAGCCAAGTATAATTAATACTGATTAATCGGCGTGACTAGCCTGTTTTCATGATAAATCAAGAAGTATAGAACTGAAATACAAGAACACAGTCCCAACCAAATCGTGGCGTCACAAGTTAGAGCCTCTACAAATGAGATCTACTACAAAATTAAGTCTAACCAGAATGGAGACAACAAAATGATAAAAAGAAAGAGGTCAGGTACTGCGGACGTTGGCAGCTACCTCGAAGTCTCCACAGAATGGGGATAATAAAGCAGTTACGATAGCTCAACTGCCCTCCTGAACCTGTATATCTGCACAAAAAGTGCAGGGGAATGGGGTGAGTCTATTTCAACTCAGTGAGTAACAATAATAAACAATAACTGAAAATAAGAACTCATGTACCATCACTAAACAGCTCTAAGGCAACACCCACAGGTTAGTCATCACTATAATGAGTACTCTGATCTCCAGTCCACATCTATCTCATCTAGGTCCCACACTGACCACATCCTCGCTCGTACCACTACGGTATACAGCCATCTCAATATATGGAGACATATACATCTGTCTATAACATATAAATATTTCAGTATATATATGAATATGAATAAGTATAATGTTGCGACGCGCAGCCCACTCCAATACATATACCGCTGCGGCGCGCAGCCCGCTCCAATACATATACCACTGCGGCGCGCAGCCTGCTCCATTTAACGTCGACGGCGCTCACTGGGGGTGTATACAGACTTCGGAGGGGCTCCCTGGGCCCAAGCGCTATGATACTGCGGCGTGCAGCCCGATCCACACATATATTACTGCGGCGTGCAGTCCGATCCAATAATATATATATGTATATATATTTATACTGCTGCGGCGCGCAGCCCGCTCCCATAATATACACCAGTGCTCACTGAGAATGTGTGCAGACTCAGACTCCGAAGGGGCTCCTACAGCCCAAGCGGAATAATACCGCGGCGTGTAGTCCGATCCAATATATATACTGCTGCGGCGTACAGCCCGATCCAAAATAGGTATATATATATAATACCTCATAATGGGTCCTCGACCCTATCCCAGTCAATATGTCCGGAATCCTCGTCTCGCCACGAGTCCGTACATACCAAATTCACAAAAATTGGAGTTCATTTGTCCCCTTAAATCACTATTTCTATCCAAGAGGGTTTTCTACCATTTTCAACAAAAATTCTCAAATTAAACACTAAAACTTGCAATAGATTCGAGTTATACCACCAAAATTGAGTTAAGAACACTTACCCCATTGTTCTCTCCAAAAATCCCACGAAAAATCGTCCTATCCGAGCTCCAAATCGTCAAAAATGGCAATATATTTTCGGACCTCAAATATATTCTGTCCGGCACTATTCACGGTACTGTTCACGGACACTGTTTCACGGGCACTGTTCATGGACACTATTTCATGACACTGTTCATGGACACTGTTTCACGGCACTGTTCATGGATATTGTTCACGGACACTATTCATGGTCACTGTTCACAGCAGATTTTTCTGCATTTTCTGCCCATTTTCTAAGTCCGAAATTATTCCGAAACACTCCCGAGCCCTCGAGGCTCCAAACCAAATATGCACATTGACTCTAAAACATCACACGAACTCGCTCGAGTGATCAAATCGCCGAAATAACATCAAAATCATCAATTTTCATCAAATCAATGCCTAATTTTAATAAAACTTCCGAAAATACACTTTCGATCAAAAACCCGACCAAACGATGTCCGAATGACCTGAAAATTTGCAGACATATCCAAAATCACCTAACAAATCTACTGCAACTGTCAGAATTCCATTCCAACTCTCGGATCAAAATATCACCCATCGATCGAATTCCGCCAAAATTCTAACTTCGCCAAAACAGGCTAACTTCTTCACCGGACCTCCAAAAATATTTCCAATTGCGCTTCTAAGTCTTAAATCATCCCCCGAAACTAACCGAATCATCGGAATTCAGTTCCGAGCCCTCTAACTCATAAGTCAACGTTGGGTTGACTTTTCCAACTTAATATTTCCTTAAAGAGATTAATTGTCCCTTTTCCTACCAAAATCGATCTGAATTGACTCAAAGTTTGCGCACAAGTCACATTCGACCTTACGGACTTGTACCAACTTTCGGAATCGCATTCTGACACCGATATCAAAATTTTCACTTCTGGTCGAATTTTCTCATAAACCTTCAAATTCCTATATTTAGCCAAATGACTTCAAAATGACCTCCGGACATCCGAATTCACTTCCGATCTCTTTCCCAACTCCAAAATCACCATACGGATCTATTCCCAGACTCGAAATCCCATTGGACATCTATAACTCTAAAATGCCTTCCAACCCAAATTTATGAAAATTTTCTAAAATACTAACTTCCACCATATACGCTGAAATGCTCACGGGTTATCAGAAACCAAATCCGGACATACGCCCTAGTTAAAAATCAACATACGAGCATGCTGGAACTTTTATATCCCAATTGCTAGGTCATTTACTCAAAATTCCAATCCTAGTTCATTTCTTCAACTTTAAGCTTTCAAATGAGAATTTCCATTTAGATTTGACTCCAAACTTCCTGAATTTTAATTCTGACCATACACACAAGTCAATATACCTTAGATGAAGTTGTTCATGGCCTCAATCTACGGAATGACGCGTCGGGGCTGAAAACGACCGGTCGGGTCGTTACAATCTCCCCCACTTAAACATACGTTCGTCCTCAAACGTGTTGAGAACTACAATGATGTAGTCTCAAATAACTTGTTTAACACATCATGCACCTTCCCGTGCTACCACTACTTAGTTGAGCACATTAGCTATATAATTTTGTAGATATAATTCTTTATTCAAGCGAATAAGCCATTAGGCCAAATTCCAACACCCTGAATTTCCCGCCAAGTTTGTTTCCATCATTCGACCACTATATCAATCTCCACACGGTGTACCCAAACATTAATGCATAACTTTGTTGAATTTACACTTCACATAACTTTACTCATATGACCACAATAACATTCTTTATTACTACAGTTGCCTACAATACCCAAATACCGATGGAGTATTCCAACACTTTCATATACTGCCAACGATAAATAAAACACGGCTAAACCGTAACAATTCCTCATATCCACCATTTATGAAGCCATTTCTCTTTTGACTGATATTACAACGAATTTTGGAGCCAAACCTCGATATTACCTTTCTATCTAGCTGAAATCATGTATGTTTGCACTCATTAATGTCTCCAACGATCATTTCAATTATAACACACCACAGTGGTAATATGACACCTCATCGGCCTAAGCCACGACGAGCAAAACATAGGCTCCAATAAGAAATGATCTGAACACACTCGAATCATGACAACAGACTCACATAAAGAGCTATAATTCAAATTCTTCAATACCATCACAACACATAACTGAGATCTCGTCTCACATCATAGAATTAGAGTACCTGAATCCTACTCGAAAGTTCATAACATCACGTGGCCTTGCCACAACTCATGATTCTATCCAAACACTATTACTCATGGAGCACCTCAAGTCGCAATGCTCAAAACGGTCAGCCACACACATATTTAGGTCTGAACTCAAGCAATCAATCACACGCGCGGTGATACATTTAGTATATGCTATCGAATCCTGTATGGGCACAACCGATGTGCTATTCCCCGAGCGATATCCAATACGGACTATTCCTCAGAAGAGAGGAAGTATTGTATACAAGGTACATATAGGAAGCTATATTTCCCACATCACACTATTGCGGGGCGCAACCCGTTCCAATAGCATACCTGTGGCGGCGTGCCACCCGATCCAGATACCATACATGTGGCGGCGTGCCACCCGATCCAAATACTATACATGTGGCGGCGTGCCACCCGATCCACGCATAAATCTAGCAAAAGGGAATGCACATCGACTCAAGTTGCTCATTGCAACAAACATGTATATATGGCCTCGAGCTCGGCCACAAGAAACGCATCCGACAAAGTTCCCCAATACCGGAACTGAACATATGGTAGAAACCTCTGCACTGATATCCGCCACTAAGGCCCAACTGACAAAGCAATACCTACCGGCCGTCCGCTGGTCCTGAGGTACAACTACCCCGCTGGAGCATACTCTGATGCACTCTGCTATGCAATTTGTGCCATTTCCGACATAGTCCATATCACATTAGTCTGGACAACCTGGCTTATGATAACCAGTCAGCAATCGTATATCATTATTCAAATTCATCATATCAAGTAACGAGATAGCCACTAGAGCTTCTAATTTCCGATAACCGCTACACTGTGCCGATACACACGATATACCACCGCTGCGTAGGCGGGTTACGAGAACTTCTAGTCTCCAACACATACATAACACAGGAATCACTATGCCTGATTCCGTACTTCACCGTGCGATTACATAACGTACCTCAAGCGTCCATTCATACCACGAAAGCCATTCATAAATTTCAATATGTCATCAACGACTCAATTATTACAGTCGATCCAACGGGAGTATACCACCATACCTCTAGATATTATCGGTTTATTTTACCTGGCCCTTTTGACCATAGACTCTGCCGAAATACTAGTATAGCAATACCATTCTCCTAAATCACCAGGAAGATTGATTCTCAGATTATCTGCAGCTGCCCACGCTGCTTGAGGATTTTAATGACTCCCCATATAATATGAATTGATCTCAAAACCTTGAACATGTCGTTATCAACTTTCCATAACACATCGCATATACCATACCACACTAAGACAACAGGGAAAATTCATATCCCTTTCCCTACGCCGCAAACATCAGCGCACTCAACTAGTCAAGGACTTTCATGATCCCATATAGAGAAAACTCATTACAGATTTCGAGCTTTACATACCAACATGAAATACACTCATTTTCAAACCACGGTAAAACACATCACAAACCCTTTCTTCCAATTACATTGCATAAGTTAAATTGCTAGGACTGAGTCCTTATACCCATACCAAGTTACCAACTGCCAATACTCAAAAGCTTTATTGCACAATATCGGCGAGACTCATTACTTCAAACATATACCAGGAATTAATCGTATTCCTTATTATACCGTTTCGGTTTATTAACAAGTTGACCCATTTACCCAATTTCCTTTCTGATTCATCTTTAATTTCATATCAGTCTTTACTGTAGCATGACAATGCCTCAACCCTTTTTACCACACAAAACCCGTACACAAGACCACACGGTCTAAGGCTCACGGGCCGCTGAATACTCTCTCAAATGTTTCCCAGAAGTACCACATTCTACCACACTTTATTTTGAAGAACTTCCTGCGATTTTGAATTTGTTATCATTACTTCCCAATACGGATACATAGAATCCCATCATTCACATGATATAACACAAGCCTTGATCTTTTCTAACGAAACCGCCATCTTTAGCCACATACACAATATTAAGGCACCTGCTAGTTACAAGCAAAATCTTGAACACTGCAAAACCATTCTCGGGCATCATTCACCCTTATTCAGCTGTAATTCAACTGTCCTATTGAGTAGAACCACTCGTGTTTTGTTAGAACTCTGACATCGCAGAACATGATTACTTACGGGTACAATTCGCTATCTTTCTTTTCTATACACCGAACATTCCTTACCAACAGTAGTTCAAAACATCCTAGTATTTCTTTACATCTACGAAGCGCCATAACCTTGTCAGAATTTTCCCAACATACTTAAAGACAGTGCCCACATAGCACACAACCGTGCAATTAGTTATTTAATAGCAACCTCTTTGGCTCAAAGCCATTCATCAGAGCACTTTTAACTACTCATATCATTATTACTCAAGTGATGCCAAAATGTTACAATGAGATTAAACTCAAGTCATTTACAAGCCTTGACAAAGACTCGAATCATCAGAGACCTTAACCCTTCTGCAATTCTTGCATTTATACACACACCACCAATAATCCCATTCTCTTTATGTGATATACATCTTTCTAAGTCCCAAATTTTCCAAAAATTTCGGCAGAGTTTCCTTTGTAATTTGGCCTAACCATTTGCCAGAGAATCACCAAACCATTCTAACAATACATCCATAACTCAACAAGACATCGCAATGTATATCAACAACATTAATCTCAACACTATACAAGTTATATTATCAAAATTGATACATGGACATGCGCTGCACCTGCTCGAATCATAACATATGTCAAATACCTTTCACCACAATACTAATAGCACAACCAATTCAATTTTCTTGAGTCTAAACTCACACTACCACACATTGTGCACTTTACATTTCCGCTAAGAGGCAATGAACATATTTCTCACGCCCATAACTAGGGCTACCTATCAAATCACAACAAGAACTGAATACCTTACAACTCTCCCATTATCAAACTGCCATTTGCACAATAAAGATCAATACCGATCGTATGAACTTCATAATACCGGGTCGCGAAATTAGTACCTTGGTGCTCAAGCCATAGACAAAGATCTGGCCCTCGATTATATCCAGAGATTATATCTCGTCCCTCGATTGGGGAATCATAAGTCATCAAGGCAAATTATCACTAAGCACTCGAGTGCGCACATCAACGTGTGGAAGGAATTTCAAGAATCATACCTCAAACTGAATCAAGTACGCACGATAAGAATTTCAAGAATTTGAAGCTTTCCTAAAAGGTTTGCAGCCTCCCGAGAATAAGTACAGGCGTCCCCGTACCGATCCACGAGACTCTACCAACCGGCTCATGACTCGCGAGACCTGTTAACCTAGGCTCTGATACCAACTTGTCAAGACCCCAAACCCCGGTCGTGATGGCGCCCAACACATTGCTAGGCAAACCCGAACATCTTATCCAATTAAAGCAGCCAAGTATAATTAATACTGATTAATCGGCATGATTAGCCTGTTTTCATGATAAATCAAGAAGTGTAGAACTGAAATACAAGAACACAGTCCCAACCAAATCGTGGCGTCACAAGTTAGAGCCTCTACAAATGAGATCTACTACAAAATCAAGTCTAACTAGAATGGAGACAACAAAATGATAAAAAGAAAGAGGTCAGGTACTGCGGACGTTGGCAGCTACCTCGAAGTCTCCACAGAATGGGGATAATAAAGCAGTTGCGATAGCTCAACTGCCCTCCTGCACCTGTATATCTGCACAAAAAGTGCAGGGGAGTGGGGTGAGTATATTTCAACTCAGTGAGTAACAACAATAAACAATAACTGAAAATAAGAACTCCTGTACTATCACTAAACAGTTCTAAGGCAACCCCCGCAGGTTAGTCATCACTATAATGAGTACTCTGATCTCCAGTCCACATCTATCTCATCTAGGTCCCACACTGACCACATCCTCGCTCGTACCACTACGGTATACGGCCATCTCAATATATGGAGACATATACATCTGTCTATAACATATAAATATTTCAGTATATATATGAATATGAATAAGTATAATGTTGCGGCGCGCAGCCCGCTCCAATACATATACCGCTGCGGCGCGCAGCCCGCTCCATTTAACGTCGACGGCGCTCACTGGGGGTGTATACAGACTTCGGAGGGGTGCGTAGAATTCTTCGCGGCGAGCTTGCTCGCCGCGGTTCGGACCCTTGGTAGTGATTTAAGTTTTAAAAAATGTAGAGAATTAATTTTTCCGAAAAGTGTCAAATATGCGGTCAAGAATGCGACCGCAAACCTGACATGCGGACCGCATTCTTGCCGCAAAACGTTCCAGTGAGTTGCCCAAAATCGTGTCAAAAGTGCGGTCGATATGCGATCGCATGTCAAATCTGCGGTGCACTTTGCGACCGCGGAATCAACATGCGGTCCGCATAGTGACCGCATTCCTTAACAGAACCTGTGTAAAATTTGGGGCAATTCTGCGGTCACTATGCAGACCGCATGTTAATTCTGCGGTCGCATAGTGCACCGCATAATTGACCCCGACCCAGATTTTGTAATATTTTGACCCGATCTCTTCTTTAATATAACGCCTTTCACCCTCATTTTCTCAAATCATTTTACCAAAATTAGAGAGAGAAGAGAGGGTTTTTAGAGAGAGAAGTTCTTCATCTTGAAAGATTGTTCCAACCACTTAATTCCAAAGGATTCTAGGGCAAAGATTCAACTTCCCCAATATTTTCAAGGTAAAAACCCTAGCTATTTTCTTTAATTTTAAGTTTTAAGATGGGTAAAGGAAGGTTTTCATATAATAGCTTTTGGAAAATGGAATTGTATACTCATGCATGATTATTGATCTTGATTTTTAGTAAAACAAAAGAAGTAAGTAGAAGTAAGAGTCTTCAAGAACAAGGTTGGCAAGAATAGGACATCTTGGGTAAGCATAAAGTAGAAAGTTAACGGAAGAAAACTCATCACCAGGTATGTATGGCTAATTTTGATTCTTGTGAAATCGCCCTTATGTGTAAAATTGTTTGGCATGTGTTGATTTGAGAAATTGTATGTGATTATTTGATGTTATTGTTGGATATTCAAAGTTGTTGTTGAACTATGAGTGTTGTGGTATGAAATATGAACCGAAAGGTAAATGAGAGTTGAATTGGGTAAAGAATTTGTGAATAATGATTATGATGGCCTATATGGCACCTTGTGGAAAAGAAAATGAAACACTTGAATTATGGAAAATTGTTGAATATACATGTGTGAATATTCTTGAATGTGGAAACATTGTAACTTGGTTGTGATATTGGCTTGAGAAGTAATTGAGAACATGAAACAATGTGCAAGTTGCTTATTTGAACTTGTTGAAATTGTGTGTAGTACCTTATCTGCTGTTTGAAATTGTTGTGTTTTCAACTGTAAGGCGGGGTCGTGTTGCGCGCCGCAACGTGGTGAAATAAGGTGTGGGTTGGGGTGATAAGGGTGGCCGAGGTAATAAGGGTGGTCAGGGGCAATAAGGATGGAAAACGATCGAAATCGCTATTGAAAATTGATACAAAATCAATAATGTGAAATTGTGAAAGGAGACAGCAGGAGAGTTTGCAACCCGGGGGGCACTGATTGCCCCTATGTTTGACTACTTGCAATTTATGTGGTTGATTGGTTGTTGTTCTATTTGTGGACTTTAAACGTGCTTGTGTTGAGGCTTATCTGAAATGAGTAAAAGGTTGGAAACATGGTTAGTTAGCTTAATTGACTTCTTGATGTAATCTATTGGCTGTCTTAACACGGTGATTCTTGTTTAATGGCTTGAGTTTACTTGGGACAAAGTTTGTCCATACATACCAGTACAATTCAAGTGTATTGACGTCCCTTTTGCCGGGGACGCTACATTCGTGTCATGATTGTAGGTGGATCAGTAGCAGGCACTTCAGCTCATCGGCAGTAGTATCCTTCTCCTTCCACTGCCCGTTTTGGTGAGCCACTTTCTTCCTCGGGGCCTTGTGTGGTTCATGCCACTCGGTTTAGATTTCATTTTGGTTTTGTAAGGTATAGCCGGAGCCTTGTTACCGGCAAGTATTGTATTTCCCTTTTTGTATCCTAGAGGCTCCATAGACATGTAAGCTGTGGGATTGTGGCCTATGTATATGTATGGGGCGTTGTAAATATAAATTATGAACTTGTTAGTGAATCAATCACATGGTTATGTTTATGCGTTATGAAATTAGTCATTATTGGTAAAATATTTGGTTAATGAGAAACAATCAACACAGGGTTAACGCGTGGGAATGAAAGGCACCCAGGTCCGCTTGACTGGGGCTACCCGGTCAGGCGCCGGTCATGTCCCTCGATTTGGGGCGTGACGGTTATATCATGCAGTGACGCATTGCGCCGTGTGAATTGTGAGATAGCCTGAGAAATTGTGTATGTGTTAAAGACCCGCGTGGGAATGTCGTATTATGAGCATAATGGCTCTTGAGATTCAGATTATATATCGCACCTCAATTGTGCTTGAGTATCATAGCTTATGGCACTGTATGTATCCCCATGGAATGGTATTATATATATCAATACCTGCGGCGTGTAGCCCGATCCCATGATATCCAGCAGTGCTCACTGAGAATGTGTGCGGACTCAGACTCCGAAGGGGCTCCTACAGCCCAAGCGCAATAATACTGCGGCGTGCAGCCCGTCCCACATGTATATTACATGCATATTACATGTATATTACATGTATATTACTGCGGCGTGCAGTCCGATCCAATATATATTCTGCTGCGGCGTGCAGCCCGATCCAATATAGGTATATATATATAATACATTTCGAAATTTATATTTGGCCTCGTCTCGCCACGAGTCTGTACATACCAAATTCACAAAAATTGGAGTTCATTTGTCTCCTTAAATCACTATTTCTATCCAAGAGGGTTTTCTACCATTTTCAACAAAAATTCTCAAATTAAACACTAAAACTTGCAATAGATTCGAGTTATACCACCAAAATTGAGTTAAGAACACTTACCCCGTTGTTCTCTCCAAAAATCCCACGAAATATCGTCCTATCCGAGCTCCAAATCGTCAAAAATGGCAATATATTTTCGGACCTCAAATATATTCTGTCTGGCACTATTCACGGTTACTGTTCACGGACACTGTTTCACAGGCACTGTTCATGGACACTGTTTCACGGCACTGTTCATGGACACTGTTTCACGACACTGTTCATGGATATTGTTCACGGACACTATTCATGGTCACTGTTCACAGCAGATTTTTCTGCATTTTCTGCCCATTTTCTAAGTTCAGAATTATTCCGAGACACCTCCGAAACACTCCCGAGCCCTCGAGGCTCCAAACTAAATATGCACATTGACTCTAAAACATCACACGAACTCGCTCGAGTGATCAAATCGCCGAAATAACATCAAAATCATCAATTTTCATCAAATCAATGCCTAATTTTAATAAAACTTCCGAAAATACACTTTCGATCAAAAAGCCCGACCAAACGATGTCCGAATGACCTGAAAATTTGTAGACATATCCAAAATCACCTAACAAAGCTACTGCAACTATCGGAATTCCATTCCAACTCCCGGATCAAAATATCACCCATCGATCGGATTCCGCCAAAATTTCAACTTCGCCAAAACAGGCTAACTTCTTCATCGGACCTCCAAAATTACTTCCAATTGCGCTTCTAAGTCTTAAATCATCCCCCGAAACTAACCGAATCATCGGAATTCAGTTCCGAGCCCCCTAACTCATAAGTTAACGTTGGGTTGACTTTTCCAACTTAAGCTTTCCTTAAAGAGATTAATTGTCCCTTTTCCTACCAAAATCGATCTGAATTGATTCAAAGTTTGCACACAAGTCACATTCGACATTACGGACTTGTACCAACTTTCGGAATCGCATTCTGACCCCGATATCAAAGTTTTCACTTCCGGTCGAATTTTCTCATAAACCTTCAAATTCCTATATTTAGCCAAATGACTTCAAAATGACCTCCGGACATCCGAATTCACTTCCGATCGCTTTCCCAACTCCAAAATCACCATACGGATCTATTCCCAGACTCGAAATCCCATTGGACATCTATAACTCTAAAATGCCTTCCAACCCAAATTTATGAAAATTTTCTAAAATACTAACTTCCACCATATACGCCGAAATGCTCACGGGTTATCAGAAATCAAATACGGACATACGCCCTAGTTCAAAATCATCATACGAGCATGCTGGAACTTTTAGATCCCAATTCCGAGGTCATTTACTCAAAATTCCAATCCTAGTTGATTTCTTCAACTTTAAGCTTTCAAAATGAGAATTTCCATTTAGATTTGACTCCAAACTTCCTGAATTTTAATTCTGACCATACACACAAGTCAATATACCAGAGATGAAGTTTTTCATGGCCTCAATCTACTGAATGACGCGTCGAGGCTCAAAACGACCGGTCGGGTCGTTACAAAAGATTCGAGCCAAGTTCGAACCTGGGTCACATGATTCTTGAGGTATTCATTTCTTTCCCTCATTCCATATACATATTTCTTATATATTTACATGTTTTGCCTGGTTTTTTTATTTGTAATATTTTTCTAAGCATTTTTTGTTCATCCTCATAGACCTTTTTCGGTCGTTTTCTTTCTACATGTCTGGTCGTTGATTAATTGTAGTTATTGTGATTGCTTTGTGTGTTTAATTCATTTAATGTCGTCGAATAGTTAATGCAGATTCTTGAACCCCCTGAAGTCTTCCCGTTAAAGGTGTAATCAATAAATTCATAGGTCGAGTATTTGTTATCAATGATACGAATTATAATCGATTTTCGAACATCATCGACTATGTTGTATGGCTTTGTTTGGAATGAAGAGTTAATAAGCTTGGATTGGTTCTACTGTTGGATCCATAATCTGGAATTTGTTGATCTCTTTAAGTTATTCTGGATGGTTTTCTGTTGGTGTCAATTACACGAAATGCTTTTTTCATCTCATTGTTATCAATTCCATTAGCCTAGTAATTGATTGGTTTGATGCTTGAATAAAAAAAAGAATTTTTAAAATTGTATATTCAATGATGTACTAATACTAATAAACTAAATTTGATTTAATGAATACATTAAAATATTTAGAATAAATAGATATAGAGCGGGTAGCGGGAATTCGTTGGTATAAGCGCCCCAATAAGATATCAAAATTTAGACCAAAAGATTGTAGTAATAGAGAAGCGAAGCCAAGAACACCAAAAAAAATGAGAATGGAAAAGACCCTTCCTCGAAGACGAGGAGATAAGGCCTGCTCCCAATGAGAAAAGATTCATTTTTAAGAAGTTCATTTGATGACTTAACAAGTCTCACCACCTTCTTTATTGTGTTCCTTGTGTTGTTTCTGCAAAGCATTTAAGGTGATGAACCTATATCTGTAGATGTTGATCCTCAGCAATGCAATGCCCCCTTTATGAATCGGGTTTCTCATTTGAGGTCTGTTTGGGGTTCTGATTTTATGCCATGTCTATTTGAATAAGATTGTATTGGTTATAGTTGTTTAAAATGGAGTAAAACAGTGAATTAAGGGGACCAAGGGGGAATAATTGATGGCTGCTAACAAGTTTAGGGGGTAATTAGCAATAGCTTAGGGGTTGAGTATGAGGCTGCTATTTGAGTAGGAGGCTGCTAGTTTGGGTAGAAAGTACACTATCTATATTAATTAAAGTGAGTGGGAACTAGGTGTCTACTTAATATCGAAAAAAAGACTAAGAGGGCACCAATTGTATGCCTATAAAAGGTTGGAAAATCAGAGAGGAAGAGGGGATAGAATCTCACAGAGCACACTGGAAAAAGACTGAAAATACACAGAGAGGGACAGACTTTCATAAACACTGAGAAGCAGAAAACAGATTTTGAAAAGAGCTAAAAGATTTTTAAAAATTCTGAGAGCTAATATTGATGATGAGGTCTCTTTTTGAAGCAACTGCTGTCTCATTATAAGTTTCAAGCTACCTTTTTTTAGAGTGTGTTAAAAAAACAGAAATTAATTGTTGCTTTACTGCTGGTTCCTTTTGTTTTCTACTTGCGATTGACCTTTGGTATTCCTGTTGGTGCAATTTGGTTTGACTAAGTTGTTTGTGGAGTGTTGTTGTTATTGTTTGTTGCCGGAATTGATTTCCAGTAGTCTCAGTTTGGTTTTCTTTTCTCAAAAGTGTGCTGTTGGTT
The DNA here is from genome assembly GCA_032618575.1 of Nicotiana noctiflora. Taxonomy (NCBI): domain Eukaryota; kingdom Viridiplantae; phylum Streptophyta; class Magnoliopsida; order Solanales; family Solanaceae; genus Nicotiana; species Nicotiana noctiflora. The sequence continues at coordinate 140,387 of JASVEL010004101.1, read as the reverse complement.
GTTTTTTTCGGAACTGGTAATCCGGGGAATTTGCTACTATTCTTTGAAACTGTTCTGTTGTTGTTGCTGGTATTACTGCTATTGCTAATCCTTCCTTTCCTCATTACTTTCGATTTTTAGGTACACATTTCGAGTCGACCCTAATGTATCTATTAACCGCAAGAAATGGGAATCAAAGTTGATTTTGTTAAAATTGTTACTTTGTTGAATTTGAGTGATTTGTTATGCCTTAGTAGTTAAAATATTGTAATTGTATCCAAAACATCTGACTCGTACGAAACTTGTAACATAGTCATGGACTGTTAAGTTTTTTTTAGTTATTTTGTGATAGTTTTAGCTTGGCAAGTGTTCTATGATTCTGTAGCTTGTAGATTTGGACTAGTATACTTGTAAATAACACTTTAATACAATTAGGATGTTAATAAGTTCATTTTAATTGATCTGTGACTAGTTGTGACCATAAGGTGAAGCCAGGATTGTTGATTCGTTCAGTTTAGTATTAGTAGAAATATTCAAGGTATTAGTGTAAATTTCAGTGTGTTTTTAATTAGTATTTGGATAACAGTCATATTTAAGTATTTATACTAATGGAAACAAGTGTCTGAAAGCCTTGTTCAGTTAATCAAAATGAGCTACTTCAGTGAGAAATGAGGACCACAGTTATTAACTACACCTTGTTAGCGGTTATTGTGTATCACCTCAGATGTTAAATGTCCTCATATCTGGAAAACTCTATTACTATAGGTCTATGGCATAGAATACTCTGCGTAGACTTGACAACAACAAAATTCAATTAAAGAAATGAAAAAATCCTTCAAGGAATTTTCAGTGATAAGAGGTTAGGGCATTGTGTTTGCTATGTAGAACTTCTTTAATATTTCTAGTATTTAGTTAGCTTGCTACATCATGAAGCATCATTGTTTTCTCTTCTGATATACTAATAAAAATGACATGAAACCATGCACGTACTGTATAGCATTTTTTTTTTGGAATATTATTGGCATTTGAAACACTAACTCTTTAAGACTAGAGGCGTGTCATTTAGCAAATCTTTCGTGGCCCTCGCTTAATTAATTCTATATCGGTCTTTAGAATTCGAGGTGTGCCATTAGCAAATTTACATGGCCCTCATATTAGACTCATGATTTAGATCTAACAAATTGATAAATACTCACAGCGTTGCTTTACGACCGATTTAGATTAGTATTACGATTATATATATGTTCCCGTAATATAATTGTAAATTTAATTCTAAAAAAAGAATTTGGAGTATGCGTTCGCGCAATTTCGATCGAACTTTTCTTAAATAAAAGTTTGCGGGTTATTAAATAATTTTAGTTTACATAGCTTGAGGGGCGTCACTCACTATTTAATCGCATATGGCCCTTGTATTAATTTCTTATGGATTAGATATAAATGACAAATATTTCGTAGAATATCCTTTTGGGCCTTTTAAAAATACTAAGTATTATTATGTATACGTTCGCGTAACATAATTACATCCGATAAAATTGGAGTATGCGTTAGCATAAAATTGACTAAATTATTTCTTAATAAATAAACAAAATTGATATTAATTGTGGACACGTTCGCGTGACATAATTTGACGCATCAAAAAGGATGAGTATACGTTCACGTAATTAATTTCTTTAAATACGGGTAATTCAAGTAATCAAAAGCAGTAAAAAGATAAATGCACACAGGTTCTAAAATTAGTTGATTAAGCCAAATACGACAGTTGAGCGACCGTGCTTGAACCACGGAACTCGGGAATGCCTAACACCTTCTCACGGGTTAACAGAACTCCTTATCCGGATTTTCTGGTTCGCAGACTGTTAAATAGGGTCAAATCTTTCCTCAATTCGGGATTCAAACCGGTGACTTGGGACACCATAAATCTCCCAAGTGGCGACTCTGAATCTCTTAATAAATGAATCCCGTTTTGGTTGTCCTTTAATTGGAAAAAATCCTTTATACTCTCGCGCCCTCGCGGGCCTGGCGCAAAAAGGAGGTGTGACAGCTCTGGCGACTTTGCTGGGGATTATTAACCCAGAACCACTGGTTCAGGGTTAGAAATTCAAGCTTAGAATAATTGTTGTATTTGGCTTTGTTTATTATCTGATATTTTTATATGATAAATTCTTAATATGCAAAATGATGATTTTTACCGCTTTGATATTATTTGAACTATATATATAAATTGTGCTGAAACCCTACTTCCTTCTGAGTATTCTAAAAATGGTGCATACGTTCGCGTAGCCCACTTTTCAAAAATTATTCCAAATAAGTGAGTATTGGGCAAGTGACAAGGCTGGGCAGACTTTAGTGCTCCCGTTACGCCGCCCCCTCCTCGGCCCCAGTTGTCCACTCGGGTAAGCCAGGTCTAGATCAATAAACCCAGGTTTTTAAACCTAGAATAACAAAGCCTTATGTCGGATCCCTAGTAGGTACGTTTGTTTGCATCATGTTGCATTCGACTTAGGGGACTCAATACAGGGGTTGGGTCCGTCTAGGACAGGTGACCTGAAATGAAAAGACCATCTTGCTGCATCTTGTTTGTTTTACGCATTTATTTGCTTCAGACTTGCATGCTGACCGATTTTTAAATGTTGAGAAAAATTAAAAAAATTAAAAATAGTTTTTTTTTTTCACTTAAAAAGAAAAAGGAAAAAAAAATTTAAATAAAAAAATCGGTGTTTTATTCTTATAATAAAAAAAATATAGTTTACTTGTTTTTTAATAAAATAAAAAATAGTTTGTTTCATTACAGATTGTAGTTTGTTTTTATTAAGCCGAACTACGCTGGTTTGATTCTCACAGGGTGTGACATACGTAGGCAACCTTTATCAGTTCCAACCTCCCCTTTTGCAAAAATAACCAAAAAAATATCGAAATTAATTTTTTTGTCGTAAATAAGTCGGTGATGCTATTTTCAAAAAAGCCGAATATTTCCGAAAGGGACGTCGGAAGGCTGATTTTGTATAAACAGCCACCTTTGGGTCAATTTTTTAGATTTTGATCAATTGACCCACACAGCCTTAAAATCTTCGTCCCCGAAGTGTTGAAAGACCGTGTTTTAAAAAACAAGCTTTTTGTATTATTATTTGAAAAAAAAATATGAAAAGAGTCAGTGATCAAATGAATGTCATTTTTATTTTGGTCACAATAAGCCAAGCCAGCTTCGGTAGTGTTTTAAATCGTTCTCGCCGAGATAGCCTTGGAGTATCTTTCAGTTGTCGAAAGACTATTTTCGTAGAAGAACGGATAAGTTTGTAAAGTTTCATAAAATAATCTTTCTCGGCCTCAAAATTTAAGTGAAATTGAGAAGGGGTCACGTTTGCAGAAATAGCCATCTCGTTGAAATTGGCAAAAAGGGAAGGAATATGTCAGTTTTTTTTTTAAATCATATTTCTTTTGATTAGAGCATATGGTGTCTGATTTTCAAGTATGTAAATTCTTTTGGAAAAGTTTGTTAATATGGTCAGTTTCTAAAACTTTGTAATCAAGTTTGTTTTATCTTTTTAAAAAAAAATGAAAAAAAATGTGTTTTATTGTTATTGACCTTTCATTGACACGAACTACGCAATGTCTGATTCATGCGGAATCATGATACGTAGGCAATCTCCATAAGATTCGACCGCAAGTAAAAAAATAAAAAGAAGATGTTGTTAATAAGGGGAACCGAATGAGTCAATTTCTAACATATTTTGTTTTGAATTGTTAATAAAATTAAGGTGGTTGGTTGTGGTACCTCTTCCCTGCAAAAACCAGAGGCAAAAGAGCATGGCAGAGAATCTCAAGACCAAGTGGGTTGGTACTGATACCCGACAATGTGACGACCCAAAGGGTCATCACTTGTTTTATTAATCATTCCGAGCTTTTGAGGTCTTGAAAACCTCATTTATAGTTGCCTCAATTTGCGTGCACAGTCCGGGCACAAAGCTGAAAAAGATTTATGTTGAAATATGTGAAATATGTGAAAAAGTTGAAGAATTTTGATATTAATATTGATATGGTTGACTTTGGTCAACATTTTTGGTAAACGGACCCGGATCCGTGATTTGACTATTTCATAAAATCCGTAGAAAAATATGGAACTTGGGCATATGTCCGGAATTGAAATCCGAGGTCTAGAACCCCGATAAAAGAATTTTTCTGTTAAATTGTTTTCTGAAAATGTTTAAGGAAAATGAAACTGATTTTTTATTAAAAAGTACTGGTATCGGGCTCGTATTTTGGTTCCGACGCGCGGTACAAGTCATATATTTTAGTTAAGCGCTTCCTGTAAAGTTTGGTTGAAAACGGACGTTGTTTGACGTGTTTCGGCCTTAAATTGGAAATTTTGAAAGTTATGAAAATTTGAAAGGATTCTTGAGTTTTAAGGCTCAATTTATGGATTTTGATGTTATTTTAGCTATTTGATCGCGCGGGCAAGTTCGTATGATGTTTTTAAGTTAGTGTGCATATTTGGTTTGGATCCCCGAGGGCTCGGGAGTGTTTCAGAGGTGGTTCAGGGTGTTTTCGGATTTGAAAACACAGCAGAAATTCTGCTGTTTCTGGAGAGGGATTTTGTTCTACGCGATCGCGGCCTCATCCACGCGATCGCACAGCATTGGCCAGTTCTTCTACGCGATCGCACCATCCCTCACGCGATCGCGTAGCTTCCAGTTCTTCCCCCACGCGATCGCAGTCATGTTCACGCGATCGCATAGGCCAAATAGGCTGCCCGGTGAATTTCCTCTACGCGATCGCGGCATCCCTCACGCGATCGCGTAGCTTCCAGTCCTTTCTCTACGCGATCGCAACCATTTGCACGCGATCGCATAAGAGGCCAGTCTTTCCTCTACGCGATCGCAGCCCAATTCACGCGATCGCGTAGGGTAATTTCGCCCAGTGAATTCTTCAGCTCAAAAACAGAACACTTACGGGATTTTATCCCATTTTCACAAACCTCTCTCTTCTCCACAGCTTCTTGGGCGATTTTTGAGCTATTCTTCACCAAACTTCTTGGGTAAGTGATTCTTAACTCGTTTTCTTCATTTTCCATCAATATTATTTGAATTCCTAAGCCTAAATAGGTGTAAATGGGTAGAAAAATTGAGAATTTAGTATAGTAAGGGTTTTCAATGAATTTACGATCTAGACTTCGTTTTGGAGTCGAACTTAAGAACAAATTGTATATTTGAACTCATGGAGGATTGGGTGAACTTATTTTGGTTCGAAACTTGAGTTTCGATTATGTGGGCCCGGGGTCGATTTTTACTATTCCGGGCAGAATATTGTAAAAACCATATTTAGCAATATGAACTAGTTTGTTAAGTAGAATTGATGATATTAAATCAATTGTGTATAGATACGATTGGATTGGAGTCAAATTCAAAAGGAAAAGGCATTGCTACGGATTGAATCGTTCGTAAACTTTCGAGGTAAGTGTTTGTTCTATCCTAGCTTGAGGGAATAGGATTATGTGCTATGTGTTATGTGATCGAGTGCGGTGTATGGGCTGTGGTGACGAGCATCCATACACTGGCGTCTAGTATGACCGTGAGTCGTTGAAAAATGATTATTTTGAGATATATTACAGATGAATTGTTATTGTTCTCCCTTGTTGGGACTTGTTGTGAAGATAATTATTGATTGCCCTTGATGGGACGGTTTATGAATTACTGTTTCTTTCTTTGCCCTTAACCTGTGATTGTTATTTGGGTGAGGAAGAGTGATAATGCACGAAGGGTGATGCCGTGCCATATTTAATTATTTATGCACGAAGGTTAATGCCGTGCCATGTTTATTTATTGATTATGCACGAAGGATCATGTTGTGCCCTGTTATTGAACCATGTACGAAGGATCATGCCGTACTATGGATGTGAGGATGAGAGTAAAAGCACGAAGGGTGATGCCGTGTACTTTATTTGTTTATTTGGTGAGGATGAGAGTAAAAGCACGAAGGGTGATGCGGTGTACTTTATTTGTTTATTTGGTGAGGATGAGAGTAAAAGCACGAAGGGTGATGCCGTGCAACTGCTTGCTATTTCTTGAATTGATATTACTTGTGTTTACATTATACTTTGTTTTTCCTTGTGAATTTATTAACTGTAGTTAATTGTTGAATTCTTTAAGATATTCCTTATTGTGTTAATATTTGATTATTCTTGTTATTTTGTGGTACACATATATATATTGAATTGCACAGGTTTATGTGGGTGTCTGGTCCTAGTCTTGTCACTACTTCGCCGGGATAGGCCAGGCACTTACCGACACATGGGGTCGGTTGTGCTGATACTACACTTCTGTGCGTTTTTGCACAGGTCCAGGTTACGATCAGGAGCAGCAGTAGCAGCAAATCGATTGCGTGGGAGTTGATCATATTTGAGACCGAGGTAGCTTGCAGACGTCCGCAGGCCCGGCGTCTCTCTCTTTATTATGTTATTAACTGTAGTCTCTTTGTTCCGAGACAAACAGAATTATGTTATATTTCTTTCAGACTTTTATGTGTAGTATTCCATAGTAGTTCGTGAGTTGGTGACTCCACGTCTTGGGTAGAGGATTTCAGTATAATTTTCACCTTGTGATTTGTTATTTCCATTTCGATAAAGTATTCCGCATTTATTTAATTGAAATTGTGCTAAAAAAATAGGATAATATGAATACAGTGGCTTGCCTAGCTACCACGAGTAGGCGCCATCACGATCCCGATGTTGGGGGAAAATCCGGGTCGTGACAAGTTGGTATCAGAGCTCTAGGTTACATAGGTCTCACCACTCACGAACAAGCTTAGTAGAGTTTGAGAGGTAGGTACGGAGACGTCTGTACTTGTCCTCCCGAGTCTATTGAGTTAGGAAAAGTCTCTCATTTGTTCTTTCTTATCGTGCGAATTCATTCTTCAAATGTCAAATTGAATTTCTACTCTTGTATTCCCACGGATGGCGAAGTCACGTACCGCTTCTTCAGCCGAACAATGGCACAGGCTGGTAATAGATCAACTACGCCTTCAAAAGTTTTACGGAGGTCGGATAGGTTTCACCAAACTCTTCGCTACCACCTTCAGCGGTGCATCTTTTGAGAACCCACGAGATTGTGCTTGACAGTTCTTATGAGGAATTACAGAACGTGGGAATAGTCGAATGCGAGGGGTTCATTTTACTGTGCTACGGAAGGCACACCGAAGTAGTGGGAAGATAATGTATTTACCACACCAGTTATGGTCCCAAAGGAAGATGCAATTATATCAGGAGATCACCTAATAAATCGTGTTGGGTTTCAACGGACCTTGACATCCGGTCGATATGTTGGAGTTGTGAAGGACAAATATGGTGAGTTATTGGACTGTATATATATGGTATGGAAAGGTCCTCTAAATAATTTATACATATTTAAGATTGGTTCCTTTCATGGGGTAAGAAATCGCCACAGAGAATAACGAAGAGTTTGTGAGTAAACGGGGTAGCTCAGCAGTGTTAAGCCAACATAGTAAAAGAGGAAATTGGCCGTCGATGTTTGTGACAAGCCTACGAAGAGGGCAAGCCGGCCAACGCAACGCTATCTACTAAACTCTATTTTTAGAAAATGTTATGAAGACGTCACCCCGAGATTCTCTGCAATATGTAGTATATGCGATCTGAACGGTTGTACCAGGTCACAATGACCGTGTCCGAATATATATTGTCATGAACAACAAGTTAACTGAGCCTTAAAGGAATTGCTGTGAATGTGGAATTTTGGAGAAATATAATTTTAGGAAAGCACTCAGGCTACACGCTCCATTGCAGTTAATATTTATCCTACATGGCCAGCCAGATGTAGAGGTCAGGATGTTAGAGGTGGAGGTGAAAATCCTAGAGGTGGAGACTCAACCATTGATATAATTTTTATGGTATGAGGGAGGTTACTACACCAGATGGTGTCATCACGTGTATAATTCAGATTGTTATAAACAGAATAATTTTCCCTTAATTTGATTTGGGTTTTGAAAAAAAATTTAGGCGAGTCTGTTTAACATGCTCCATTCATGAGCGAGCATCGTAATCATACTACTTAGGGAAATACTCACGTTGGGATATTACATGAGGATAGACATCCCTATTATTAGGTGTTAGTCACTAAAATATCCATGAGACTAAGAGTGACTTTATATTACTTATTATAGTGGGTTTTGATATAATTCTCGGAATAACTAATTTTTAATCGTTAATTGTGTGCCCTAGCAGTATGAGGGTTCATTTTATGTCATGATTATCTTTGACGGACAATTATTGAAAGGAAAAAAGAAAGGAAATGAAAAATTTCAGATGATATGGTATGCAAGCACTGTGAGTCAGAGTTGAGGATGAGATCCTCCAATTTTTGGCATAATGTGAAATATTTCTAAGCCGAGTTTCAGGCTGCGGTGGATATCATATGAGGACTAGGTCCTGGTAGTAAGAGTTTATGTGTTTAAAATTCTTCCTTTATGAAATTAATATTTTCGTATTGCATTCGTAAATAAGAGTCATGCCCGTTAGGACTATTTGACAATTCTTGTATAGTTTTTATTCATATTTAGCCATTTCTATTTTGAAACCGTTGAGCTTAGCCCTTGAGACGAGCACTAGGTAAGGATAAATATGACGCATTAATTCGGGAAAATAATCACGAGGTCACCATACCTCATTCTGAGTAAAGTGGGATTTGTAGAATAAGGTATTTGACAACAGGGTTAATTGACAATGTTGTAATTTAAGAATAACTCTTATGGCCAGACTTCAGAGTCATGGATATGTGCATACGCATGAGTGTGTTCGTGCCTTATTTAGACTTGTTCGTTGTAGTCTTCATTGTTTCCATATTGACATACTCCTGCGGTCATGAGGAGCATGCGCAACATCTCAGAGTGACTTTGCAAACCCTGAAAGATAGCCAACTATATGCAAAAATTTTGAAGTGTGAATTTTGGCTAAGTTCAGTTGCATTCCTGGGTCATATTGTGACGGCAGCAGGTATTCAGGTTGATCCGAAGAAGATTGAGGCAGTCAAGGACTGATCTAGACCGACATCAGCCACAGAGATTTGGAGTTTCTTGGGATTAGCGGGTTATTAGCAGCGATTCGTGGAGGGGTTTTCATCTATTGCAACCCCACTGACCAGATTGCCACAGAAAGGTGTTCAATTTGAATGGTCAGATGAATGTGAGGCGAGCTTTCAAAAGCTCAGGACAGCCTTGACCACAACAACGGTATTGATTTTACCCACAGGTACGGGACCTTATACTGATTATTGTGATGCTTCCCGTATTGGGCTTGGTGCAGTGTTACTGCAGGACGGTAAGGTTATTGCGTATGCTTCGAGGCAGTTGAAAATACATGAGAATAATTATCTAGTTCATGATCTTGAGTTGGCAGCGGTGGTTCATGCCTTAAAGATCCGGAGGCATTATCTATATGGTGTGACATGTGAGGTGTACATTGATCAAAAAAGCCTACAGTACTTGATCAAGCAAAAGGAGTTGAATCTACGACAGCGGAGATGGTTAGAGTTGCTAAAAGACTATGATGTTACTATTTTATATCACCCAAGTAAGGCCAATGTGGTGGCCGATGCATTGAGTAGAAAGTATGCCAGCATGGGTAGCCTTGCATACATTCCGGTCAGTCAGAGACCATTTGCTCTAGACGTCCAGGCATTAGCCAACCGGTTCGTGAGATTGGACATTTCTGAGCCTAGCGGGGTGTTAGCCTGCACGGTCGCTCGTTCTTCTTTATTAGAGCGTATCCGTGAGAGGCAATTTGATGATCCTCATTTGCGTGAGTTGAGAGATACAGTACATCGGGGAGGTGCCACACAGGTAAATCTAGATGATGATGGGATATTGAAATTGCGGGGTCGAGTTTGTGTGCCCAATGTCGAAGGGATTCGAGAGTTAATCTTAGCAGAGGCCCACAGTTCGCGGTATTCTATTCACCCAGGCGCCGCGAAGATGTACCAGGACTTACGTCAGCACTATTGGTGGCGCGGAATGAAGAAAGATATCGTTGCGTATGTTGCTCGGTGTCTAAATTGTCGGCAGGTGAAATATGAGCACCAGAGACCTGGTGGTGTATTCCAGAGGATTGAAATTCCCGAGTGGAAATGGGAGCGAATCACTATGGATTTCGTTACTGGACTTCCTTTGACTCGGAGGAAATTTGATGCTATTTGGGTCATTGTTGATAGGCTGACCAAGTCGGCACACTTTATTCCAGTATCTGTCTCCTACTCGTCGGAGAGGTTAGCGGAGGTTTACATTAGGGAGATTGTTCGTCTCCATGGAGTGCCGGTATCTATTATCTCCGATCGGGGTACGCGGTTTACCTCGCGGTTACGGAGAGTGGTCCGGCGGGGAGTTAGGCACCCGAGGTTCGGTTGAGTACGGCATTTCATCCTCGGACGGATGGCCGGTCAGAGAGGACTATTCGGATTCTCGAGGACATGCTTCGAGCACTGTGTTATTGATTTCGGAGGCTCGTGGGGTCAGTTTCTACCATTATCAGTTCGCCTACAATAACGAGTTACCAATCTAGCATCCGGATGGCTCGCGTATGAGGCGTTGTATGGTAGGCGATGTCGATCGCGGTCGGATGGTTTGAACCGGGAGAGGCTCGGTTGTTGGGTACGAACTTAGTTCAGGAGGCCTTAGATAAGGTCAAGACTATTCAGGAGAGATTGCGTTCAGCTCAGTCCAAAGAGAAGACTTATGCGAATCGTAAGGTTCGAGATGTAGATTTCATGGTTGGTGAACGAGTATTGCTCCGAGTGTCGCCTATGAAGGGCGTGATGAGGTTGGGAAGAAGGGCAAGCTCAGCCCTAGGTATATTGGTCCATTTGAGATTCTAGACAGAGTGGGAGGGGTGGCTTACAGACTAGCTCTGCGCCTAGCTTATCAGCCGTGCATCCGGTTTTTCATGTATCTATGCTTCGGAGATACCACGACGATCCCACACATGTGTTAGACTTCAGTACTGTCCAATTGGACAATGATCTATCCTACAAGTAGGAGCCAATAGCTACTGGACCGACAGGTTCGTCAATACAGATCCAAGAGTTTCCCTTCTGTTCATGTTCGGTGGAGAGGTCAGCCTCCCGAGGCATCGACTTGGGAGTCCGAGTCCGATATGCGGAATCGTTATCTTCATCTTTTCTTTCTTGACTCGGGTACTTCTTTCTTTTGTCCGTTCGAGGACGAACGGTTGTTTTAGAGGTGGAGATTGTGACGACCCAAAGGGTCATCACTTGTTTTATTAATCATTCCGAGCTTTTGAGGTCTTGAAAACCTCATTTATAGTTGCCTCGATTTGCATGCACAGGTCCAGGCACAAAGCTGGAAAAGATTTATGTTGAAATATGTGAAATATGTGAAAAAGTTGAAGAATTTTGATATTAATATTGATATGGTTGACTTTGGTCAACATTTTTGGTAAACGGACCCGGATCCGTGATTTGACTATTTCAGAAAATCCGTAGAAAAATATGGAACTTGGACGTATGCCCGGAATTGAAATCCGAGGTCTAGAACCCCGGTAAAACAATTTTTCTGTTAAATTGTTTTCCGAAAATGTTTAAGGAAAATGAAACTGATTTTTTATTAAAAAGTACTGGTATCGGGATCGTATTTTGGTTCCAACGCCCGGTACAAGTCATATATATTAGTTAAGCGCTTCCTGTAAAGTTTGGTTGAAAACGGACGTCGTTTGACGTGTTTCGGCCTTAAATTGGAAATTTTGAAAGTTATGAAAATTTGAAAGGATTCTTGAGTTTTAAGGCTCAATTCATGGATTTTGATGTTATTTTAGCTATTTGATCGCGCGGGCAAGTTCGTATGATGTTTTTAAGTTAGTGTGCATATTTGGTTTGGAGCCCCGAGGGCTCGAGAGTGTTTCGGAGGTGGTTCGGGGTGTTTTTGGATTTGAAAATACGGCAGAAATTCTGCTGTTTCTGCAGAGGGATTTTGTTCTACGCGATCGCGGCCTCATCCACGCGATCGCACAGCATTGGCCAGTTCTTCTACGCGATCGCGTAGCTTCCAGTTCTTCCCCCATGCGATCGCAGTCAGGTTCACGCGATTGCATAGGCTAAATAGGCTGTCCGGTGAATTTCCTCTACGCGATCGCAGCATCCCTCACGCGATTGCGTAGCTTCCAGTCCTTTCTCTACGCGATCGCAACCATTTGCACGCGATCGCATAAGAGGCCGGTCTTTCCTCTACGCGATCGCAGCCCAATTCACGCGATCGCGTAGGGTAATTTCGCCCAGTGAATTCTTCAGCTCAAAAACAGAACACTTGCGGGATTTTATCCCATTTTCACAAACCTCTCTCTTCTCCACAGCTTCTTGGGCGATTTTTGAGCTATTCTTCACCAAACTTCTTGGGTAAGTGATTCTTAACTCGTTTTCTTCATTTTCCATCAATATTATTTGAATTCCTAAGCCTAAATAGGTGTAAATGGGTAGAAAAATTGAGAATTTAGTATAGTAAGGGTTTTTAATGAATTTACGATCTAGACTTCGTTTTGGAGTCGAACTTAAGAACAAATTGTATATTTGAACTCATGGAGGATTGGGTGAACTTATTTTGGTTCGAAACTTGAGTTTCGATTATGTGGGCCCGGGGTCGATTTTTACTATTCCGGGCAGAATATTGTAAAAACCATATTTAGCAATATGAACTAGTTTGTTAAGTAGAATTGATGATATTAAATCAATTGTGTATAGATACGATTGGATTGGAGTCAAATTCAAAAGGAAAAGGCATTGCTACGGATTGAATCGTTCGTAAACTTTTGAGGTAAATGTTTGTTCTATCCTAGCTTGAGGGAATAGGATTATGTGCTATGTGTTATGTGATCGAGTGCGGTGTATGGGCTGTGGTGACGAGCATCCATACACTGGCGTCTAGTATGACCGTGAGTCGTTGAAAAATGATTATTTTGAGATATATTACGGATGAATTGTTATTGTTCTCCCTTGTTGGGACTTGTTGTGAAGATAATTATTGATTGCCCTTGATGGGACGGTTTATGAATTACTGTTTCTTTCTTTGCCCTTAACTGTGATTGTTATTTGGGTGAGGAAGAGTGATAATGCACGAAGGGTGATGCCGTGCCATATTTAATTATTTATGCACGAAGGTTAATGCCGTGCCATGTTTATTTATTGATTATGCACGAAGGATCATGCCGTGCCCTCGTTATTGAACCATGTACGAAGGATCATGCCGTACTATGGATGTGAGGATGAGAGTAAAAGCACGAAGGGTGATGCCGTGTACTTTATTTGTTTATTTGGTGAGGATGAGAGTAAAAGCACGAAGGGTGATGCCGTGTACTTTCTTTGTTTATTTGGTGAGGATGAGAGTAAAAGCACGAAGGGTGATGCCGTGCAACTGCTTGCTATTTCTTGAATTGATATTACTTGTGTTTACATTATACTTTGTTTTTCCTTGTGAATTTATTAACTATAGTTAATTGTTGAATGCTTTAAGATATTCTTTATTGTGTTAATATTTGATTATTCTTGTTATTTTGTGGTACACATATATATATTGAATTGCACAGGTTTATGTGGGTGTCTGGTCCTAGGCTTGTCACTACTTCGCCGGGATAGGCCAGGCACTTACCGGCACATGGGGTCGGTTGTGCTGATACTACACTTCTGTGCGTTTTTGCACAGGTCCAGGTTACGATCAGGAGTAGCAGCAACGGTAAATAGATTGCGTGGGAGTTGATCATATTTGAGACCGAGGTAGCTTGCAGACGTCCGCAGGCCCGGCGTCTCTTTCTTTATTTATGTTATTAGCTGGAGTCTCTTTGTTCCGAGACAAATAGAATTATGTTATATTTCTTTCAGGACTTTTATGTGTAGTATTCCATAGTAGTTCGTGAGTTGGTGACTCCACGTCTTGGGTAGAGGATTTCAGTATAATTTTTACCTTGTGATTTGTTATTTCCATTTCGATAAAGTATTCCGCATTTATTTAATTGAAATTGTGCTAAAAAAAACAGGATAGTATGAATACAGTGGCTTGCCTAGCTACCACGAGTAGGCGCCATCACGATCCCGATGTTGGGGGAAAATCCGGGTCGTGACAGACAACAACTGGTTGAATGGAACCACGGGTTAGTAGAAGAGGTCACAATATTGAGACAACATGTGGCGGACATGTATCGAACGTGGATGGATGGAAAAGCACCACCCCCGCCACCACCTAGCTTCATGGACTCTATCCTTACCCATACGCTAAACCCAATGCCTGATGATCCCCACGCTCTCCATATATACCCGCCTATCACAGCTTCTCCAACTGCTCGAGTAGTTCAATTACTCGTCCTCCAGCTATGTTTTCCCAATGCTACTCTAGTCCCCAACACCACTACTCTCCCCGGGGCACCCAAAATCATGCATCACCGTCCTGGTACCCCAACCACAATGCACCACTATCACAAGTCTATCGAAACCCTCCTGGTTCAGGTTTCCGGTCCAATCGAACATCTAAGAATGAGAGGTTGCAAAGAAAGAAAATATTTACTCCATTGGGAGAATCATACGCCAGTTTGTTCCAAAGGCTGAGGAAATTGGGCATGTTGAAGCTGATTAAGATAAAAATGCCGAATCCTCTTTCGAAGAAGTTTAATCTTTTTTAAAGATGCGCATACTGTTCAGATACCCTGGGGCACGACATAGAGACATGTTGGAGTCTAAAGAATTCAATTCAAAAGCTTATTGATACATGCAACATTGTCATGCCAAATCCAAATGCAACAAACACTGGCCAAAGTCCCTCTCCAGTGCAAAACAAGACGCGTATGGCAGGAATGATTGATCGTAAAAATAAGCCGGCGGAGGTAACCCAAAAGCCGTTTGCTCAAAATAACATGATAAAGATTTGTAAAAATTCCAACAATCTTGGTGTGAAATTCAGTAGCTAAGATGCCTCGCTTGGTAATTGGGAGGAGTTTTGGTGGTTTATTTTGTTGTCTTTTCTGTTGTCCGGGTTATTTTCAGGGTTGTAATCCGAATTTTGTCTTGTGGTCAAACCCTCTTATTCTTCCATCCTTGTCATATCAGTTTTCTTAAGTTTTGTCAAGTTTCATTTCAGTGTTGTACTTTGGTTTGTTTTGTTATTGAACCGTTTTGCCGTTAATGAAACATTCAATCTTTTGTTACCCCCAGTCATCTTCTTTGTTTAAGTTCTTTTTCTCTTTATATTGGTCTTTTGTTCAAACGCCGATTCTAGTGACATGACATGCACACAACTATAGGACTAAACTTAAAAGTTAATCATGAACCATTGGAATGGTGATCGTGACATTTAAAGGAAAATAAGAACATAATGAGATCAATTGGAGCCCGAGTCGTATGAAACCAGGACAAGCAAAACATGAAGAAAACCATAAAGGTGAGCTGGCCAAATTGACATGGGGTCGTTCATAATAATGAAAATGAGAGTATTGCCCAACAGTGCTCTAAAAGATATGATGAATGTTTAATTGTATTGTTTGCACTTGGCATGTTTTGAAGATTGGAATGACGAATGCATTTTGTTCTGCTACCCAAACACTTTATCCTTCGTTAACCCTTTGAGCCTTATGTATTTTCTTTCATACCCCTCATTCGTACTCAGTAGCAAAGGAACACATAGAAAAAGAAGAGAAAAGAAGAAAACAAGAAAAGCAAAAAGAGAAAAGAAAAGAAAGAAAAGCAAAAAGAGAAAAGAAAGAAAAAAAAATAACAAAAAAAAAAAGAAAAGGAAAATGAATGAAAAGGAGAAATAGAACAACAAGGAATTGGGAACTACGTTTGACCTGATTCCTCAAAGAGGATACATAGACGCTTCACAGCACGGTCATAGTGTAAATAAAACTTAAAAATCCCCAAGCAAGAAACTGGGGTAAATAATTGTGTTTATTATAAATAAATATGGGTCTGAAGGTTGTAAATTGTGAACCCAAAGTTGAATTATTTTGAGCCTTTAATACCCTTTTCTTTCTAGCCCTATCCAAATCCCACATTACGGTCCAGAAAGACCTTCTGATCAGTCTTCAAAAGATGCCACGTCAGGCGAATGAGAGAGTCCTATCGGAATATAACACTCTGATTCTCAGCAGAAAAGACTCTGATTCCTAGCAGGAGGGAAATACGAGAGAGTCTTAGCGGTAACACCCTCAATCCCCAGCTGAAGAGTAATACAAATGAGAGAGTCTTATCGGTGAAAACCATCACGGGCACCATAAGGCGATGAAAGCTGAGAGAAAAATCAAAATGATAGAGGCTTGATAGTGAAAACCCTTCGGGAACTACAAGTCGAATAAAGTTTAAGAGTCAGATGGAAAGCCCCAAACGAAGAATATGAAAGGCGAATTAATGAGGGAGAATATGTTATATGTGCATGTCATGGCTATTAGAGGTGGTATCCGCGTTTGATAGGTTTTTATTTTTTATTTTATAATTTTTCTTTTAGAGAGTCATCCTCCTCCTTTGGTTTTATTCTGCTCCATTTATCTTTTTCCTTTCATTAAAAATTCCCCAATAGAGTCTGTTTGTGAGAAATGACCTCAAAATTTCCCATCAACTTTCCAATTATGCATGACGAGATCTGATTGGTACACCAAGTGGTATAAGTCAGGAGGGAATAAATGCAAGGCCAGTGTCAAAAAGGACATTTCCCAGCAAGAGGAAATTGACAAAGGGATGTATCAGTGTCATGAAGGATATCTCCAGCAAAAAGTGAAGGTTGATAACCTCAAGGCCAAGGCTAATGAGTCGAGGAAATGCTCGTTCTTGAGCTATGCCACAAAAGAAGAGGGATATCCCCAACAAAAAAAAGAATTTTCAGTGACATGGGTGAACGAAAAAATGTTTCATCTATAAAACATGCAAGATCCTCAAGCAGAGTCACTTACATAGGAATTTGGGTGGTCAAGATACCAGTGGAAAACAATGGTGAAAGGCTTGTGAACAAAAGTCGTCAAGGAGGGAGAGGAAACGAGAAAGGGAAAAACTAATCCCCAGCAGGAATATCATCCCCAACAAACAGCAAGTTTTGACAATGAAATGCAGAACAGGGAAAGAGGAGGAAAACTGTCCCCAGCAGGAACATCATAACCAACCATCGTGTTTTAAACTAACAAGTTTTATTTTATTTGAAGTAGGAAAAGGAAATGGCGTTGATGGCGGAAAGGCATGCCACAAGGAAGATTATCAAACAGGGGCAGAAAATTTCCTTTCATTTGGAAAATTTTCTGGAAGATAGGTATCCATTTGGGGAAGAAGAAATATAACACTAGTTTTAAGAGAAGTGGCCCTTGAACCTGTATTATCCCCAGCAGTGTGGAAAGAAAGAAAATAACAAGTTTCAATGAAAGGAGTTGTATCCCTAGCGGACAGAACAAAAAGGATGAAACTTGGGTTCAGAAAAGCAAGAAGCCAATGTCATCCCCAGCAGCTTTCAAAAGAATAAAATACCGATTTTGAAGGAATAAAATTCCCAGCAGTGTTATTCTTAACATCGTTATCCCCAGCGGATAACATTTTGAGCCTCAGCAGTATTGAGAGACAATAAAAGTTTTGAAGAGAGTAGTTTTAAAAAAAAAATAAGAAAAGAAAAAAAGAAGAAGGGGAAGGAAGGAGATTCCCCAACAGTATTAACTCCAGCAGGTAAGTAAATAATTTCCCAGCAGTGTTATCCCCGTCATCCGAAGGAAGACCATACGAGTATTGAGAAAAGTAGTTTTGAAGTCAATTACCTATTTGAGGAAGAAAGAAGATAACATAAAGTGTTAAGGGAAGGAGGAAATCATCCCCAGCAAGAAGGTCACAACCGATCATTATTTTCAAAAAAACTGATAAGATTTTTCTTTGTTTGTAACAGGAACAAAGCAGATGAATGTTTCTCCTAAGATATCAAAATCTCAGTCTGATGAATCTTTCTCCTGAGATCACAACAATTTAGACCTAGTCTAATGAATTATCTCCTAGCGTCAAGTCTGATGAATATTTCTCCTAAGACATCAAAATCTTAGTCTGATGAATCTTTCTCCTGAGATCACAATAATTTAGACCTAGTTTGATGAATTATCTCCTAGCGTCAAAGTCTTAGTCTGATGAATATTTCTCCTAAGACAACAAAATCTCAGTCTGATGAATCTTTCTCCCGAGATCACAATGATTTAGACCTAGTATGAGGAATTATCTCCTAGCGTCAAAGTCTTAGTCTGATAAATCTTTCTCCTAAGATATCAAAATCTCAGTCCGATGGATTTTTCTCCTGAGATCACACCAATTTAGAACTAGTCTGAGGAATTATCTCCTAGAGTCAAATCTTAGATTTTTTTAAAACTTTCATCTAAGATGTCAAAATCTCAGTCTGATGAATCTTTCTCCTGAGATCACAACAATTTAGACCTAGTCCGAGGAATTATCTCCTAGCGTCAAAATCTTAGTCCGAT
Organism: Nicotiana noctiflora; assembly: GCA_032618575.1. Classification (NCBI taxonomy): domain Eukaryota; kingdom Viridiplantae; phylum Streptophyta; class Magnoliopsida; order Solanales; family Solanaceae; genus Nicotiana; species Nicotiana noctiflora. The sequence goes on along the minus strand of JASVEL010004101.1, from coordinate 121,930 downwards.
GAATCTTTCTCCTAAGATATCAAAATCTCAGTCTGATGAATCTTTCTCCTGAGATCACAACAATTTAGACCTAGTCTGAGGAATTATCTCCTAGTGTCAAAAACTTAGTCTGATGAATCTTTCTCCTAAGACACCAAAATCTCAGTCCGATGAATCTTTCTCCTGAGATCACAACAATTTAGACCTAGTCTGAGGAATTATCTCCTAGCGTCAAAATCTTAGTCTGATGAATCTTTCTCCTAAGATATCAAAATCTTAGTCGGATGAATTTTTCTCCTGAGATGGTAATCATTCAATCTTTAAATTTCAAGTTATAGCAATTAGGCGCCCACCTGTATAACGAGGGAATTCATTTCATGTTTTAGAAAATAGGCGCCCACCTGTATAACGTGGGAATACATTTTCATGTCTTAGCATTAGGCACCCACCTGTATAACGAGGGAATACTTTTCATGCCTTAGAAATTAGGCGCCCACCTATATAACGAGGGAATACATTTCATGTCTTAGCAATTAGGCGCCCACCTGTATAACGAGGGAATACATTTTCATGTCTTAGCAATTAGGCGCCCACCTGTATAACGAGGGAATACATTTCATGTTTTAGTTACTAGGCGCCCACCTGTAGAACAATGGAATACATTTCATGTCTTAGCAATTAGGTGCCCACCTGTATAACGAGGGAATACATTTTCATGTCTTAGAAAATAGGCGCCCACCTGTATAACAAAGAAATACTTTTCATGTCTTAGAAAATAGGCGCCCACCTGTATAACAAGGGAATACTTTTCATGTCTTAGAAAATAGGCGCTCACCTGTATAACAAGGGAATACATTCTCATGTCTTAGAAAATAGGCGCCCACCTGTATAACAAGGGAATACATTCTCATGTCTTAGAATTAGGCGCCCACCTGTATAACAAGGGAATACATTTTCGTATCTTAGCAAATAGGAGCCCACCTGTATAACAAGGGAATAATTTTCATATCTTAGCAAATTAGGTGCCCACCTGTATAACAAGAGGAATATTTTTCAGTTTTTACATAGCAGGTATTGAAACCAGCACCCACCATGAAGGCAGAGGGACACATCGGAAGATCCCCAGCACAAATCCAAGTTCAGAAGTGAGAAAGAAGGCAACCATGGTCGGAAAAGCTCTTCGCGTTACAGGCTTTGAAACCAGTAACCCATCCGAAAGCAAAAAGTTATAGCAAATTTCTCAGCGCAAATCCAAGCACATAAGTTAGAAGAGACATGAGACACATCCGGAGAGGAACATCTTTCAAACTATGTCTACCCCCTCAACATAACAGACTTGACGGAGAAAGCTATATCCACAGCAGATTGAGCAAAACAAGAAAACTGACGTTCAAAGAAGCGAAGGCCAGTGTCGCCTCAAAGTTCTCGAAAGAAAGCATTGGAAGAAACACAAGACGACAAGAAAGCCAGGCGACATGAATAAGTTGAAGATAGATGAGATCTTATGATCCATAGGCTAGCTTAGCTTTTTGTTTTTCCTTTTTAGCACGGTGTAATAAGGAGATCAGCAAAGCAGTGGTAACGACATGCAGTAGCAGTAGCAGTAACAGTGGAACCACAGTTCCACGGTAGTCCCAGCTACCAAACTTCCCGAACTACATTGACCTGATTTCTGTTTAGCCCAGGATATGTAGGAGGCCTCCTGAAGCAAAGGCTCAGTCAAAATCTTTTCAAAATGCTTCACACGGAGTGCTCAAACGGGCAAAAATCGCTCATATTTGCTCACTTATCTTTGCACAAAAACTCTTTATGTTTCCGTGCAAAGAGGAGCAGCTGTGAGCACGTGATTTTTGCCTAACATGAATTACTCCCACAAAAAAAAAACACAACAAAAAAAAATTGTCTATTTTATGGTGTGTAGTTTTGTTAATTTGCGTGTTATTTTTGGTAATTATTTGCATTTGTATATGCGTGATTATATGTGTTTAAATTAATAAAAATATAAAAATATGTCGTATTTGCATTTTTGATCTAACTTTGCAATTATGAGTACTTAAGTTTATTTTACAAAAAAAAATGAAAAATCACAAAAAATATGTATTTTTGCATTTTTAGCATTTAATGTCCAAATTGTGCAATTTTATTTTAAATTATTATTTAATTATATATGATAATTATTATTAGAAGTTAACTAGTACTTTTATAAATTAATTTAGTTCTATAAGTTAATTTAGAATTTTTTGGAATTTTAATTTTATTTTAAGAAAACAAAAGAAAAGAAAATAATGGGAGGAAATCAAAATTGGGCTAAAAATGACAAAAGCCCAAACGAAATTCGGTTTAACCCACTCAAAAACCAACGCCCCAACCCGTTTTCCCCGACCCAGTCTCCACCCATTGCCAAATGACCCCGTTTTATTAAAAATTTGATCTGGGCCGTTGGATTTTCGTGATCCAACGGCCAATATTAATCCATGCATTTTTAATCACCCAAAACCCCCCCAAAGGCCAAACCCTCTTTCCCTTCCTTCTCTCTAACCTTCAGCGACAACTCACCTCCGCCCACTGCCGCCTTTGATCGCCGGCCGGAAATCGCCTCCGTCGGTGGCTGGTGTTCAAACAACACCAAAATAACAACCCTGAACCACAAACCACCCTGAACATCAATCCTTTACCCATTTGGCTCGAATCATTCTCTATCGTCTCGAATCTGCATTTGAAGATCCAATAAAAATCAGAACTTATCCCAATCAAGCCCAAAATCTCACCCTAGCACCTCCAGACCTCCATCACACCCAAACGACCCTTAGTGCGGTTCAAATCTGACCAAAATTGGTCAAGCCCCAAAAATGGCCACATGAACCCTAGAAATCAAAAACGGGATCTCTATTCGAAATTGGTCAAAGATTGAGGTCTAATGGACCTTAATCTAGGTGTTCTCAACCAAGAACACCCCGATTAAGGCCCATTTGGCTTCAACGATTCGAGCCGAGTTCGAACCTAGGTCACATGATTCTTGAGGTATTCATTTCTTTCCCTCATTCCATATGTCACACCTCCTTTTTACGCACCCGCGGGAGCGCGAGGGAGTTTTTCCAATTAAAGGACAATCGAAACGGGATTTATTTAATTAATTCAGAGTCGCCACTTGGGAAAATAATGGTGTCCCAAGTCACCGGTTTAATCCCGAACCGAGGAAATTTATGACTCTGTATTAGAGTCTGTGTACCAGAAATCCGGATAAGGAATTCTGTTAACCCGGAGAAGGTGTTAGGCATTCCCGAGTTCCGTGGTTCTAGCACGGTCGCTCAACTGTCATATTTGGCTTCTTTATCTGATTTTATAATATGCCTTAACTTATGTATAAATTTTAATTTTTAACCTCTTATGATATTATTATTATAAAAATTATTATTATTATTATTATTATTATTATTATTATTATTATTATTATTATTATTATTATTTTTACAAAGAATTGCAACATTGTGAAAATGTATCTCGAACCACGTCGCACCAGTGCACCCGTGGTTGTCAACACATTTCGACTCCGTTGAGATTTGGATTTGGGTCACATAAATGTGCACCCGGGTTTAAGGAGATAGAATTATTAAATACGCGCCTAAAGATACTAACGCGTTATTGTTTTGGGAATGCCGTGAAATCCGCTAAACGGCACATCCCGGAATCTAAGCATCTTTGTAAAAATTATCTATTGAGGGCCCCGCAATTTGCGTGTTATTTTAGCGAGGCTCGTCTCACTTATTGTTTAAGGGCTCATTACCCTTTTATTGTTTATTGTTTTAAATGAATTACAATGCAGTGGAAACGTATCTCGAACCACGTTGCACCAGTGCACCCGTGACTTTTGACACGTTTCGATTTCGTTGAGATTTAGATTTGGGTCACATAAATGTGCACCCGTATTTGAGAAGGTAGTATTAGAATACGCGATTAAAGCAACTACGCATTTATTATCTTTGGAGAACACCGTAAAATTCGCTATACGGTCAATCCCGAAGTCTAAATATTTATATATATATATATATATATATATTTATGAGGGCCCCGCAATTTGTATAATTTTGTTAGGCGAGGCACACCTCTAATTCTAATTTAAAAGAGAACTACATTCCGCTATATTCATTTAAGAATTAATTCGAGATTATTTAGAACATGTTGCAAACCACGCTACATGAAATGCGCCCGTGGTCCATGACACGCTTTATTTAACCTTGTTCAAAATTGGAGTCGGGTCACGTGAAATACACCCCCGATTCCTTTAATCTAATCCCGCCGTTCGGTTGAGGAATAAGGAACCAATTTCGATAAGGTGACAAAATCATGCTCAACTATAACCAATTCGAGTAAACATACGAGTAGATAACTAAGTGAGCAAATTCAAGACTACGACGAGCAACTACATTGTAACGACCCGGCCCGTCGTTATGGGAATTACCACCCCATTACCTTGCATTTACATATATTATGCTTTTAAAACAGTATTAGAGTATATCGGGTGAGTTAGGAGTTTTTTGGATTGAAAATGAAACAAATAGCATGTTTGAAGAAAGCTTGAATATGAAAAGTCAACCAAGAGTTGACTATTGAGTTAGAGTGCTCGGAACCGGATTCGATGATTCGACTAGTTCCGAGGGATCATTTATGACTTAGGAGAACAATCGGAATTGAATTCGGAGGTCCGGTGTAGTTTTAAGCTTGAATTGGCGAATGTTGAATTTTGGCGAAAACCGGATGGTAGGTGAGATTTTGATCCGGGGGTCGGAATGGAATTCCGACAATTTCTGTAGCTTCGTTATGTGATTTTGGATATGTCCGCAAATTTTCAGGTCATTCGGACATCGTTTGATCGGGTTTTGGATTGAATGTTAGTTTTGAAAGTTTTGAAGAAACTTAGGCTTGAATTCGTGAATAAATGGAGATTTTGATGTTTAGTATGGTGTTTTTATGATTGGAACAAGTCCGTATCATGTTTTGGAGTATGTTGGTGGTTTTCGTTGGGGTCCCGGAGGCCTCGGGATGGATTCGGACCATCAACCGGGCATTTAGAACTTGGAAAAATTCTGCAGAAATTGCAGTCAGCAGTTGCTCTATGCGATCGCATAGAGATGATTGCGATCGCATAGAAGAGTGGAAGGGGCGTGAAGTTTTCTCTATGCGATCGCGTGGAGGGCAGTGCGATCGCATAGTGTCCGGATTTTTGTGCAGTGCGATCGCGGAGGCTCGATTGCGATCGCGGAGGGTAGGAATGCAAAGCTATGCGATCGCATGGCTAGGCCTGCGATCGCATAGAACAAATTGGAGGCCCGAGGAAAATTACTCTATGCGATCGCAATAGGGGGCATGCGATCGCATAGAACAAAAGTCTCTGGCAGTGAATTTAATCACAGAACAGAGGGTTACGGGTTCATTAACCCAAAACTCAATTTTGAGCCCTAGAGAGAAGAAAACTCGAGGAAATCACCGAGAAGTCATCGGGTATTCGTCGGAGGTAAGATTCTTGACTCAAAAACATCATTTTATGGTAGTATTAACATCAATCTTCATGAAATTGGGTTGAAATCTTGAAGAAATGTGGCCTAAGTTTTGAAAACGGGATTTTTGGATTTGGGAGGCCATTTGAACTCCGATTTCGATAAATTTTATATGCACGGACTCGTGGCGAGATAAGGATCGCGTTGGTGCTAATTTCGGAATTTTCCGAGCAGTGGGGCCCGGGGTCGGGTTTTACCAACTTAGTGTAATTTTGCGAAGTTCATATAAATTGAAGTGGGTTATGATTCTTTGACCCGTATTTGATATAATTATTGTTATTTGACTAGATTCTACACACGAGGCATCGAAATTCAAAGGGAAAGGCATCGCGGACGATTCTACGACCGGCTAGAGGTGAGTAGTTTGTGTATATTGTAGCCTGAGGGTTCGAAACCCCGGCTTAGCACATTGTGACGCTAATAGGGCGTGGCTCGCACACCGTGGTAGGTGCGGGATTGATTGTGATTGGGGATTGAGACTTGGTCCATCCCGGGAATGAATAATATGATGCTAGTGTTGGAAATACACTGTATTTGCTATATTTGTGGGCTGTAAGCCTTGTTTGGGGCCTTGTGCCGATCTGTAGCGTCCTTAGAGGACAATATTTATGTGATAGCTATAATTGCTTAAATCACTGATCTCAGTCCTGAAAATTGAAATCACACTTTTGAAATGCTAAGTCACCAGCTTTTACAAATTTAATAAAGTTAAAGTATTTTTCATAAATTATGAATTGAGAACCGGAATTAAGGAAAATGAATTGTTTTGTGACTTAATTGCTTATTGTGGACTGAGTATGGGATCGGGCTGCACGCCGCAGTGGTTGATATGTGGATCGGGCTGCACGCCGCAGCAGTATTGCGCTTGGGCCGTAGGAGCCCCTCCGGAGTCTGTACACACCCCCAGTGAGCGCCGTCGACGTTAAATTGGATCGGGCTACACGCCGTAGCGGTTATGTGCATTGCATTGCATCTGTATTTGTTGAATTACTCTGTGGTAGCTGTATGGTATTGTTGTTGCTAGTTCGTAGGAGATTCGGACTGTAGTGTAGCTTCATATTGTGGTATTTTGTGGATTTCTTACTCTCAGCTACATATATATATTTGTTACTCACTGAGTACTTAGTACTCACCCCTACTCCCTGCACCTTTTGTGTGCAGACTCAGGTACACAGGAGCAGTAGACGGACATCTCCGGCGTTTACATTGTCACATCGAGTTGCTGAGGTAGCTGCCTACGTTCGCAGAGCCTAGCTTCTCCTCTCATTCCAGTTGTTATTGTATATTTTGTATTCAGACTTAAGTACTTCTATATCGTACTCTTTATTTCCTGTTGGGTTTTGTTAGAGGCTCTAGACTTGTGACTCCGGATCTTTGGGAGTGTCAGTATTTTGTTCAGTATTATTATTATTGGAGTTCTTAAACTCATATATTCACCTTGGGTTGTCCATTTGGGAACGGGTATTTTGTGATAATTATATTGTTAGTGTGGCTGGCCTAGCTTGATTGTTGGGCGCCATCACGACCGGATTTTGGGTCGTGACAAGTTGGTATCAGAGCCTAGGTTATTAGGACTCGCGAGTCATGAGCCGGTTTAGTAGGCTTTCGCGGATCGGTACGTAGACGTCCGTATCTATCCTCGGAGGGCTACATAAACTTTAGGAAAAACCTCATTTTCTTGAATTCATATCGTGCGATTTGTGTTATCATGAAATTAAATCTTTCCATATTCTATTCTCTCGCAGATGGCGAGAACACGAGCTAACGGACGTGGCGGACGACCACCATTGGCACCCGGAGGCCGTGGTCGTGGTAGAGGTAGGGCAGCAGTGCCAGTGCCTGCTGACCCACCAGCTGACCAGACTCAAGGTCAGATTCCTACACCAGTGGCCCAAACTCAGGACCAGATTCCAGCGGCAGACGCTCCGACAACTCAGGTTCAGGTACCGGCAGTGCCCATTGTCATACCAGGTCTTCAGGAGACCTTGGCTCAGATCTTATCAGTGTGCACAGGCTTGGCTCAGGTAGTCGCAGCTACTGCTGCAGTGCAGGGGGAGGGAATCAGACCCCGTGGCTCACACGCCCGAGCCAGTTCAGCCAGTTGCGCCCGTTGCACCAGCTCCTGCATATGTGGTTCCAGTTATGCCCGACGATGAGCAGCGTCGTTTGGAGAGATTTGAGAGGTTACAGCCTCCGACATTCAGTGGAGCTGAGGGCGAGGATGCCCAGGGTTTGCTCGACAGATGTCAGTGTATGCTTCGCACCGCGGGTATTCTAGAGTCCAGCGGTGTTTCATTCACTACTTTCCAGTTCACAGGTGCAGCTTTCCAGTGGTGGGAGGATTTTGAGAGGCGTAGGCCCGCTGGGGCAGTGCCCCTCACTTGGCAGCAGTTCTCCACGGTATTTTTGGAGAAGTACGTGCCTCGGTCTCAGAGAGAGGAGCTGCGACGTCAGTTCGAGTGGTTGAAACAGGGAGAAATGACAGTGAATCAGTACGAGATGAGATTCACACAGCTGGCCCGTCATGCCATGTGGATGGTTCCTACCGACAAGGAGAGGATCCGGAGATTTATTGATGGTCTTATTTATCCCATCCGCATATTGATGACCCGGGAGAGAGTTTCTACAGTTACCTTTGAGGAGGTGGTTGATGCGGCCCGTCACATTGAGACAGATCGCCGCAGAGAGCGAGAGGAGAGAGAGGCTAAGAGGCCTCGTGGTACTGGCAGTTACAGTGGTGCTCCGTCTAGGGGCCAATCTCAGCATAGCAGAGGTCGCTCTTTCAGGTCTCATCAGTCTGGACGTGCAGAGTCCAGTGGGGTTTCATCAGATCGTGGTCGTTAGGGCCATCAGGGTTATCAGGGTCAGCAGAGCCGTCAGCAGAGTCAACCTGCACTGAGTGCTCTTCCAGCTCAGAGCTTTGCTCCTGCTTGCTCAGCACAGGGTTTATCTGTAGCGAGGGGTCCTCAGCAGCCCCTTCTTCCATCTTCAGGCCGATGTTTTGAGTGCGGTGACTTGGGCCATATCAAAAGAGAGTGTCCTCAGTGGCTTCGTAAGCGATCTCAACAAAGGGATCGACCTTCGTCTTCTACTCCTGTTTCTTCAGCACCAGCACAGTCAACTAGGACTGGTGGCCAGGTATCCAGAGGTCGCCCTAGAGGCGAAGATCGTACTGGTGGAGGCCAGGCTCATTTCTATGCTCTTCCGGATAGGAAGAATGCTAGTGCTTCAGATGCGGTCATTTCAGGTATTATCTCAGTCTGCCACAGGGATGCTTCTGTCTTATTTGATCCCGGATCCACCTATTCTTATGTCTCTACTTACTTTGCACATCATTTGGGTATGACCCGTGGTATTCTTGCTTTGCTCGTACATGTGTCCACCCCAGTGGGGGATACTGTTGTTGTGGATCAGGTATATCGATCCTGTATTATTACTATTGGGGGTCCGGAGACCCGAGTTGATTTATTACTACCGGGCATGGTAGATTTCGATGTAATTCTAGGCATGGATTGGCTATCTCCTTACCATGCGATTCTGGACTGTCATGCCAAGACAGTCACGTTAGCTATTCCAGGTAATCCGCGGATCGAGTGGCGTGGCTTGACTGATTATGTGTCCGACAGGGTGATTTCTTATATAAAAGCTCAACGAATGATTGGCAAGGGTTGTTTGTCTTATTTGGCCTTCATTAGAAATGTTGAGGCTGAGACACCCGGTCTTGATTCGGTCCCCATTGTGAGGAAGTTTCCGGATGTATTTCCAGCAGACCTGCCAGGCATGCCGCCTGACCGAGATATTGACTTTGGTATTGACTTGGTGCCGGGCACTCAGCCCATTTCTATTCCTCCCTATCGCATGGCACCAGCAGAGTTAAAAGAATTGAAAGAACAGCTTCAGGAACTCTTAGATAAGGGCTTCATTCGTCCGAGTGTGTCACATTGGGGTGCACCGGTGTTGTTCGTGAAAAAGAAAGATGGCACAATGAGAATGTGCATTGATTACGGGCAGCTGAACAAGGTAACAGTGAAGAATAAATACCCATTGCCTCGTATTGAGGACCTATTTGATCAGCTCCAGGGAGCTAGTGTATTTTCTAAGATTGATCTTCGATCGGGCTATCATCGGTTGAAGATCAGGGACTCGGATATTATGAAGACAGCGTTCAGGACGCGATATGGGCACTACGAGTTCCTGGTGATGTCTTTCGGGTTGACTAATGCCCCAGCATCATTCATGCACTTGATGAATAGTGTATTTCGGCCGTACCTTGATTCTTTTGTGATCGTGTTTATTGATGATATCCTTGTATATTCACGCAGCCAGGAGGAGCATGCACAACATTTGAGAGTGGCATTGCAGAGATTGAGGGAAGAGAAGCTTTATGCAAAATTTTCTAAGTGTGAGTTCTGGCTTGATACCGTGGGTTTTCTGGGACATATAGTGTCCAGTGATGGTATTAGGGTTGATCCTCAGAAGGTCGAGGCAGTGCAGAATTGGCCTAGACCTTCATCAGCTACAGAGATTCGGAGTTTTCTCGGCTTGGCAGGCTATTATCGTCGGTTTGTTCAGGATTTCTCATCTATTGCTTCACCGTTGACTAAGCTGACACAGAAGAATGCTCCATTTGTGTGGTCTGATGAATGTGAGGAGAGCTTTCAGAAGCTCAAGGAGGCTTTGACCACCGCTCCAGTACTTGTGTTGCCATCAGCTTCAGGGTCATATACGGTGTATTGTGATGCTTCCAGAGTTGGACTCGGTTGTGTGTTGATGCGGGAGGGTAGAGTTATTGCATATGCTTCTCGTCAGCTAAAGCCCCACGAGAAGAACTACCCTGTTCATGATTTGGAGTTAGCTGCTATTGTTCATGCCTTGAAGATTTGGAGGCATTATCTATATGGTGTATCTTGTGATGTATATACGGACCACCGCAGCCTTCAGCATTTGTTTAAGCAAAAAGATCTAAATTTGAGGCAGCGGAGATGGCTTGAATTGCTTAAAGACTATGATATTACTATCTTGTATCATCCCGGGAAAGCCAATGTAGTGGCTGATGCATTGATCCGGAAGGCTATTAGTATGGGCAGTTTGGCGTATATTCCAGTTGGGGAGAGACCCCTAGCAGTTGATGTTCAGGCGTTAGCTAATCAGATGGTGAGGCTGGATATTTCTGAGCCCACTCGGGTGATGGCTTGTGTAGTAGCTCGTTCTTCTTTATATGATCGTATTCGAGAGCGCCGGTATGATGATCCACACTTACTTGTCCTTAAGGACAGAGTTCAGCATGATGATGCCAGAGATGTCACTATTGATAGTGAGGGTGTATTGCGGATGCAGGGCCGGATATGTGTGCCCAATGTTGATGGCCTTCGTGAGTTGATATTGGAAGAAGCCCATAGCTCGCGGTATTCTATTCACCCAGGAGCCGCGAAGATGTACCAGGATTTGAAGCAGCATTACTGGTGGAGAAAGATGAAGAAAGATATTGTGAGCCATGTGGCTCGGTGTCTAAACTGTCAGCAGGTCAAGTATGAGCATCAGAGACCTGGTGGTGTATTCCAGCGTATTGATATTTCGGAGTGGAAGTGGGAAAGGATAACTATGGACTTTGTTAGTGGACTCCCTCGGACAGCGAGGAAGTTTGATTCAGTCTGGGTGGTGGTGGATAGGTTGACTAAGTCAGCTCACTTCATCCCAGTGTGTACTACCTATACCTCAGAGCGGTTGGCAGAGATATTCATCCGTGAGATAGTGAGATTGCATGGAGTTCCTATTTCCATTATATCGGACAGAGGTACCCAGTTCACATCTCAGTTCTGGAGGACATTTCAGCGAGAGTTGGGTTCACAGGTGGAGCTGAGCACAGCATTTCATCCACAGACGGATGGGCAATCTGAGCGTACTATTCAGATATTGGAGGACATGTTGCGTGCTTGTGTCATTGATTTTGGTGGTTCATGGGCTGATTATTTGCCTTTGGCGGAGTTTGCTTACAATAATAGCTATCGGTCCAGCATTCAGATGGCACCGTATGAAGCTTTATATGGGAGGCGGTGTAGATCTCCAATCGGTTGGTTCGAGCCCGGCGAGGCTAGGTTGTTAGGGACGGAGTTAGTCCAAGATGCCTTAGATAAGGTGAAGGTGATTCAGGAGAGACTTCGCACAACTCAGTCGCGTCAGAAGAGTTATGCAGACCGGAAGGTCCGAGATGTGTCTTATTCAGTAGATGAGGATTTGACTTATGATGTGGAACCAGTAGCTATTTTGGGTCGACAGGTTCGTAAGCTGAGATCTAAGGATATAGCTTCGGTGAAAGTGCAGTGGAGAGGTCGTCCCGTGGAGGAAGCAACTTGGGAGACCGAGCAGGAGATGCAAAGCAGATATCCACACTTGTTTGATACTCCAGGTATGTTTCTTAACCCGCTCGCGGACGAGCGTTTGTTTAAGTTAGGGAGAATGTAACGACCCGGCCCGTCGTTACAGGAATTACCACCCCATTACCTTGCATTTACATATATTATGCTTTTAAAACAGTATTAGAGTATATCGGGTGAGTTAGGAGTGATTTGGATTGAAAATGAAACAAATAGCATGTTTGAAGAAAGCTTGAATATGAAAAGTCAACCAAGAGTTGACTATTGAGTTAGAGTGCTCGGAACTGGATTCTGATGATTCGACTAGTTCCGGGGATCATTTATGACTTAGGAGAACAATCGGAATTGAATTCGGAGGTCCGGTGTAGTTTTAAGCTTGAATTGGCGAATGTTGAATTTTGGCGAAAACCGGATGGTAGGTGAGATTTTGATCCGGGGTTCGGAATGGAATTCCGACAATTTCTGTAGCTTCGTTATGTGATTTCGGATATGTCTGCAAATTTTCAGGTCATTCGGACATCGTTTGATCGGGTTTAGGATTGAATGTTAGTTTTGAAAGTTTTGAAGAAACTTAGGCTTGAATTCGTGAATAAATGGAGATTTTGATGTTTAGTATGGTGTTTTTATGATTGGAACAAGTCCGTATCATGTTTTGGAGTATGTTGGTGGTTTTCGTTGGGGTCCCGGAGGCCTCGGGATGGATTCGGACCATCAACCGGGCATTTAGAACTTGGAAAAATTCTGCAGAAATTGCAGTCGGTAGTTGCTCTATGCGATCGCATAGAGATGATTGCGATCGCATAGAATAGTGGAAGGGGGCGTGAAGTTTTCTCTATGCGATCGCGTGGAGGGCATTGCGATCGCACAGTGTCCGGAATTTGTGCAGTGTGATCGCGGAGACTCGATTGCGATCGCGGAGGGTAGGAATGCAAAGCTATGCGATCGCATGGCTAGGCTTGCGATCGCATAGAACAAATTAGAGGCCTGAGGAAAATTACTCTATGCGATCGCAATAGGGGGCCTGCGATCGCATAGAACAAAAGTCTCTGGCAGTGAATTTAATCACAGAACAGAGGGTTACGGGTTCATTAACCCAAAACTCAATTTTGAGCCCTAGAGAGAAGAAAACTCGAGGAAATCACCGAGAAGTCATCGGGTATTCGTCGGAGGTAAGATTCTTGACTCAAAAACATCATTTTATGGTAGTATTAACATCAATCTTCATGAAATTGGGTTGAAATCTTGAAGAAATGTGGCCTAAGTTTTGAAAACGGGATTTTTGGATTTGGGAGGCCATTTGAACTCCGATTTCGATAAATTTTATATGCACGGACTCGTGGCGAGATAAGGATCGCGTTGGTGCTAATTTCGGAATTTTCCGAGCAGTGGGGCCCGGGGTCGGGTTTTACCAACTTAGTGTAATTTTGCGAAGTTCATATAAATTGAAGTGGGTTATGATTCTTTGACCCGTATTTGATATAATTATTGTTATTTGACTAGATTCTACACACGAGGCATCGAAATTCAAAGGAAAAGGCATCGCGGACGATTCTACGACCGGCTAGAGGTGAGTAGTTTGTGTATATTGTAGCTTGAGGGTTCGAAACCCCGGCTTAGCACATTGTGACGCTAATAGGGCGTGGCTCGCACACCGTGGCAGGTGCGGGATTGATTGTGATTGGGGATTGAGACTTGGTCCATCCCGGAATGTGAATAATTTGTTGTTAGTGTTGGAAATACACTGTATTGATATATTTGTGGGATGTAAGCCTTGTTTGGGGCCTTGTGCTGATCTGTAGCGTCCTTAGAGGACAATATTTATGTGATAGCTATAATTGCTTAAATCACCGATCTCAGTCCTGGAAATTGAAATCACACTTTTGAAATGCTAAGTCACCGGCTTTTACAAATTTAATAAAGTTAAAGTATTTTTCATAAATTATGAATTGAGAACCGGAATTAAGGAAAATGAATTGTTTTGTGACTTAATTGCTTATTGTGGACTGAGTATGGGATCGGGCTGCACGCCGCAGTGGTTGATATGTGGATCGGGCCGCACGCCGCAGCAGTATTGCGCTTGGGCTGTAGGAGCCCCTCCGGAGTCTGTACACACCCCCAGTGAGCGCCGTCGACGTTAAATTGGATCGGGCTACACGCCGTAGCGGTTATGTGCATTGTATTGCATCTGTATTTGTTTAATTACTCTATGGTAGCTGTATTGTATTATTGTTGCTAGTTCGTAGGAGATTCGGACCGTAGTGTAGCTTCATATTGTGGTATTTTGTGGATTTCTTACTGTCAGCTACATATATATATTTGTTACTCACTGAGTACTTAGTACTCACCCCTACTCCCTGCACCTTTGTGTGCAGACTCAGGTACACAGGAGCAGTAGACGGACATCTCCGGCATTTACATTGTCACACCGAGTTGCTGAGGTAGCTGCCTACGTTCGCAGAACCTAGCTTCTCCTCTCATTCCAGTTGTTATTGTATATTTTGTATTCAGACTTAAGTACTTCTATATCATACTCTTTATTTCCTGTTGGGTTTTGTTAGAGGCTCTAGACTTGTGACTCCGGATCTTTGGGAGTGTCAGTATTTTGTTCAGTATTATTATTATTGGAGTTCTTAAACTCATATATTCACCTTGGGTTGTCCATTTGGGAACGGGTATTTTGTGATAATTATATTGTTAGTGTGGCTGGCCTAGCTTGATTGTTGGGCGCCATCACGACCGGATTTTGGGTCGTGACATACATAAACAACGGAAGCATAACTAGTTGGCGAGCATGTGAATGATTAGTTATTTTCATTAGCTAATTTCGACACTACAAGACCACCATTAATTGTGAAATTACATGTTTAACAGAATCATATATTTACAAAAATAATCTGAATCATACGAAACTAAATCAAATGCAAAACGATCCAAAATATTAACGAGAAGAACAATATCGGAAAAGAACATGCACCTTTATTTCTGCATATTTTCAACGTACACAACGAGAAAACGAACCTTTTATGACGATCTCGAACCTCGACCTCTCCGAACAGAACTCGAATCAAACGACGACCTCGACTGAAATTGTACCTCGTCGGACGACGAACTTCTTTCTTTCCTCTTTCTTTTTTTTTCTGCCGTTTCTCTTCTTTCTTTCCTTTTTTCTCTTCCGCCATTTCTCTTCTGTTTCGTTTCTTTTTCTTTGTTTTTGAATCGTTTTCTTCTTTCTGTTTTGTTCCCTCTCTTTCTTTCTCGTTTTTTTTTCTTTCCTTTCTTCAATCTTTGTTTTTCAATCTTTGTTTTTCAAATCTTTTCTTTCAATTGTCTTTGTCCGTGTTCTCCCCATCTTGCTGCCGTTTCTTCTTCTTCTTAAAGAAGAAGAATGCTCTCCTATTTCTTTTGTCTTTTTTTTTTCTTTTTTTTTTAAATAAGTCCCATATTGTTTTTGTCTTTTTCTTTTGTTTTTATCCCTTTGTCTTTTTCTTCTTGTCTTTGTTCTTATTCCCCATCCATTATATATTGTCCCCCTTAGTGTAGTGGACTCGGATTATTACGGGCTAGGTCCGAAAATTATAAAATCGGGTAGTTTGAACCCGAATATTATTCTTCGCCCGGAACCGAGAATGGTGTTATTTAATTAATCCTAGATAATCAAAATAACTATAATACTCATAATTAAAATAAAACTATTTTTTTATATTTTTCAAGTTTAAAATAACTACAAAATATTAATGAAACTATTTTTTTTTTCGTTTTTTATAAAAAGATAAAAATATAAAGTACTATTTTTATATTTTTCAAGTTTTAAAATAACTACAAAATATTAATGAAACTATTTTTTATTATTTTCGTTTTTATAAAAAAATAAAAAATATAAAGTACTATTTTTGTATTTTTCAAGTTTAAAATAACTACAAAATATTAATGAAACTATTTTCATTATTTTCGTTTTTATAAAAAGATAAAAAAATATAAAGTACTATTTTTGTATTTTTCAAGATTAAAATGACTACAAAATATTAATGAAACTATTTTTATTATTTTCGTTTTTATAAAAAGATAAAAAATATAAAGTACTATTTTTGTATTTTTCAAGTTTAAAATGACTACGAAACATTAATAAAACTATATTTTGTTATTTTTTATTTTAAGGTAAAAATAAAGTAAAAGAGTCAAATTTAGCTAAAATAGCTATATTAAAACTAAACTAAATATTTTACCCCAAAAAAATATAAAAAATCTCGGGGAGGGTCAAAAATCACGCGTTTACAGCTGCCCCTCTTTGACTGAAAACACAAAGAGTTTTCGGACAAAGAACGACTAGACAAGTGTTTTTGACCTGACCCTTATTGGGAGGGACTAAACTAAAAGAAGAGGAATGTGACCGAGCCCTTGTATCTGAGCTGCCTACATATCCTTGGCTATAAAGGAATGAGGCCACGTGTAGTTCGAAAGTGAGTGAAGAAGGGGTATACCGAGGTGGAGAGCCAGTCGAGGCGTCGTTCCGTCGAGGTTTCGTTCCATCGAGGTTCCGGTCCGTGGTCCTGCTATTACATCAAAAATTAAAACATGAGAAAGACTAACTAAGCCTATCAGCTACTAGTTACAAGATTCCTATCTATAAGTCTTCTGAAGCTTGATCTCGAGTATTGGTTGGTGCTTCATGCGGACTCTAAATTTGAACCTTGATGCTTGCTAGTTGCAGGTGCTGCTTTTCGGATCAAGACCAGGTATGCAATGCTTGTGACCTCGGCCATGTCTTGAGCACACCACATCTTTCATCAACTTCTGCACTTAGATTAACTCCTTGCCTTTTTTTTTCATTATGACTAACTTCTTTTTTTTTAAACTTCTGTTGATCCCCTCGGACTGTTGACTCGCATTCCGGTTGCAAGCTTCTTTTGTTGCTATCTTGCATTGCACTCCGAAGTGAATTCCCTTACTTGTGATCTTCGAGCTATTCTCCTTCGAAGTCTGAAGCTATGTTGACTCGTATTCTGGTTGCCTTCCTTCTGATTCGTGCTGGGGATTTCCATTACACTCCGCCGCTTTCCTTAAACAACTTCAAAATAAATCGCCACTCCATTCTTCAGGCGGGCTCCCTGACTTCAACTACAATTTCAAAATTAAATTGCCACTCCATTCTTCGGGCGGGCTCCCTGACTTCCACTACAACTTCAAAATAAATCGCCACTCCATTCTTCAGGCGGGCTCCCCGACTTCCACTACAACTTCAAAATAAATCGCCACTCCATTCTTCAGAGGCGGGCTCCCCGACTTCAACTACAATTTCAAAATTAAATCGCCACTCCATTCTTCGGGCGGGCTCCCTGACTTCAACTACTACTTCAAGATAAAATCGCCACTCCATTCTTCAGAGGCGGGCTCCCCGACTTCAACTACAACTCCAAAATAAAATCGCCACTCCATTCTCCAGGCGGGCTCCCCGACTTCAACTACAACTTCAAAATAAAATCGCCACTCCATTCTTCGGGCGGGCTCCCTGACTTCAGCTACTACTTCAAAATTAAATCGCCACTCCATTCTCCAGGCGGGCTCCCCGACTTCAACTACTACTTCAAATAAAATCGCCACTCCATTCTCCGGGCGGGCTCCCTGACTTCAACTACTATTTCAAAAATAAAATCGCCACTCCATTCTCCAGGCGGGCTCCCCGACTTCAGCTATAACTTCAAAATAAATCGCCACTCCATTCTTCAGGCGGGCTCCCTGACTTCCACTACAACTTCAAAATAAATCGCCACTCCATTCTCCGGGCGGGCTTCCTGACTTCAAGTACTGCTTCAAAATAAAATCGCCACTCCATTCTTTAGGCGGGCTCCCTGACTTCAGCTATAACTTCAAAATAAATCGCCACTCCATTCTCCAGGCGGGCTCCCTGACTTCAACTACTACTTCAAAATAAAATCGCCACTCCATTCTCCAGGCGGGCTCCCCGACTTCAACTACTACTTCAAAATAAAATCGCCACTCCATTCTCCAGGCGGGCTCCCTGACTTCAACTACTACTTCAAAATTAAATCGCCACTCCATTCTCCAGGCGGGCTCCCCGACTTCGACTACTACTTCAAAATTAAATCGCCACTCCATTCTCCAGGCGGGCTCCCTGACTTCAACTACTACTCACTGATTTCATCCTACTCCATTCTCCAGGCGGGCTTCCTGACTTCAACTACTGCTTCAAAATAAAATCGCCACTCCATTCTTCAGGCGGGCTCCTTGACTTCAACTACTGCTTCAAAATAAAATCGCCACTCCATTCTTCAGGCGGGCTCCCTGACTTCAACTACTACTTCAAATAAAATTGCCACTTCATTCTCCAGGCGGGCTCCCTGACTTCAACTACTACTTCAAAATAAAATCGCCACTCCATTCTCCAGGCGGGCTCCCTGACTTCAGCTACTACTTCAAAATAAAATCGCCACTCCATTCTTCAGGCGGGCTCCCTGACTTCAACTACTACTTCAAATAAAATCGCCACTCCATTCTCCAGGCGGGCTCCCTGACTTCAGCTATAACTTCAAAATAAATCGCCACTCCATTCTTCAGGCGGGCTCCCTGACTTCAACTACAACTCCAAAATAAAATCGCCATTCCATTCTTCAGGCGGGCTCCCTAACTTCAATTACAACTTCAAAATAAATCGTCAATCCATTCTTCAGGCGGGCTCCCTGACTTCAACTACTGCTTTTAAAATAAAATCGCCACTCCATTCTTCAGGCGGGCACCCCGACTTCAACTACAACTCATTAACTCCATCCCATCCTTTCTTCCGAATTACCTTGTTTCGGAATTGCTTTCCTCCTAGGTCGTGTTATTTTTCCTTGACTGCTGGGGATATCTTTGGAATTGTTTACTTACCTGCTGAGGATAATGATGCTGGGAAAATTTCCTTCATTCCCTCCCTTCCTTTGACTCATGCGCTTGAATTTGCGTTGGGAACTCTTGTTGTAACTCTCTGCTTTATGGTGGGTTACTGCTTTCAAGACCTGCAGTGTAAAGACTGAAGACTTGCCTTTTGTTATACAGGTAGGCGCCCGCTTTTAGTAGCAACTTTTGAATTAAAAATGCATTCTGGCAATAATTTATGAAATATGCAAAGGACAATGTAAAATAAAACAAACGTAAAATATCCTATTCGAGGGCGGATAGTCCCATCGTATTCTATTCGAGGGCGAATACTCCCATTGTATCCTATTCGATGGCGAATACTCCCATCGTATTCTATTCGAGGGCGAATACTCCCATTGTATCCTATTCGAGGGCGAATACTCCCATCGTATTCTATTCGAGGGCGAATACTCCCATCGTATTCTATTCGAAGGCGAATACTCCCATCGTATTCTATTCGAGGGCGAATACTCCCATCGTATTCTATTCGAGGGCGAATACTCCCATCGTATCCTATTCGAGGGCGGATACTCCCACCGTATCCTATTCGAGGAATACTCCCACCGTATCCTATTCGAGGGCGAATACTCCCATCGTATCCTATTCGAGGGCGGATACTCCCATTGTATCCTATTCGAGGGCGAATACTCCCATTGTATCCTATTCGAGGGCGAATACTCCCATTGTATCCTATTTGAGGGCGAATACTCCCATTGTATCCTATTCGAGGGCGAATACTCCCATTGTATCCTATTCGAGGGCGAATACTCCCATTGTATCCTATTCGAGGGCGAATACTCCCATCGTATCCTATTCGAGGGCGAATACTCCCATTGTATCCTATTCGAGGGCGAATACTCCCATTGTATCCTATTCAAGGGCGAATACTCCCATGATATCAAAAAGTGAACAAACCTGAGATGTCCTGTTCGAAGGTGGACAAACCTGAAACATCCTATTTGAAGGTGGACAAACCTGATACGTCATCTTGAATTGCTTTCCTCGTTTCTCCGAGAAAATTTTCAATAACGGCAGAAAATTTTCTGCCCCAGTATTGGTGTTCTTCCTTGTGGCATGACTTTCTGCTATCAATAGCACTTTCTTTCCCTGTTTCAAATCAAAGAAAATTTGTTAGTTCAAAACATTGTGAGCGGTTGTGCCGCTCTTGTGTGGTGGTTTTTTTCCTTTTCTCCTTTCCCTCGCTCGGGGTTCCCAAAACTTGTAGGGGAATGATTTCATTTGTTGGAGATGATATTCCTGCTGGGGATGGGTTTTTCCATTTATCCCTTCCCCTTTCTGTGTTTCTCAACTTGCTGGGGGTTATTTTGTTGAAGATGAGATTTCTTTTCTTCCTTTACCACTCTGTGTTGTCCGACCACCTCGGAACTTGCTGTAGATAACATTGCTGGGGGATTTTCATTTCCTCAAAATTGGTGTTTCACTCTTCTTGAAGGCTGTTGAGGATGACACTGGTTCGAAGACCATTTCCCTTAAGACTTTCCTTCTTTCCTAAGTGGATATTGACTTCCAGAAAATTTTCAAACTGAAAAGAAAATTTTCTGCCCCAGTTTAATAATCTTCTTTGCACCATACTTCTCTGTCGTCAATGGCATTTCCTTGCCTTGCATAATAATTGGAAAGTTGGTGGCAAGTTTTGAAGTCATTTCTCACTATGTTTTGACTAGACCGACTTTGATGGAGAATTTTGACAAAAGGAGAAAGATAAAAAGAAACAACAAATAGAAGACAAGGGAGGATTGACTCTCTAACCAGAAACAACTATAAAAACTTATCAAACGCGGATACCAACTCTACTGGTCATGACATGCACATATGGCCTATCCTCCGTCGTTAATTTCCTTTCACGATTTCTGTCTCGTGATTTCCATCCGATTATCACCTTTATTCGACTTGTAGTGCCCGAAGGGTTTTCACTTTCAAGCCTCTCTCATTTTGATTTTCTCTCAGCTTTCGTCGCCTTATGGTGCCTGTGAAGGTTTTCACCGGTAAGACTCTCTCATTTGTATTACTTTTAACTGGGGATTGGGGTGTCATTGCCAAGACTCTCTCGTAGTTCCTTTCTGCTGGGAATCAGAGTCTTTTCTGCTGGGAATCAGAGTGTCATATTCTGATGACACTCTCGTGTTTGTTTGACTTGGCCTATTTTGAAGATTGATCGGAAGGTCTTTCTTTGGACCGTAATGTGGGATTCGGATAGGGCTAGAATGAAAGGGTATTAAAGGCTCAAACAAATCAATTTTGGGTTCAAAATTTACAACCTTCGGACCTAACTTTATTTATAATAAATACAATTTTTCTTTGCCCCAGTTTCATATTTGGGGAATTCTTATTTCTTTATTTACACTATGACCGAGCTGTGAAGCGCCTACGTATCCTCTTTAAGGAATCAGGTCAAACGTAGTTCCCAATTCCTTCTTTTCATTTTTTTTCATCATTTTTTCATTTTTTTTTCTTTTCTTTTTTGTTCCTTTTTGGTTGTTTTTGTTTTTTTCTCTTTTTCTTTCTTTATCTTCCCCATTTGTGTTTCTAATTTTGGTACCGATTCCGAAGGAGGGGTATGAAAAAAATCAAAATAAGGCTCGAAGGGTTAACGAAGGATAAAGTGTTTGGGTAGCAGAACAAAATGCCTTCGTCATTCCAATCTTCAAAACATGCCAAGTACAAACAACATATTCACGACATCTCCTGGTTGTGCTAGGAGTGATAACCATATCGTCCATTCGCCTTTTTCATCCGTCATTTTAAAGTATTGCTGGACGACACTTCCATTTCAGTATCACGAGCGAACCCCATGTCAGCATGGCTATTTTGCCCTTAAGGCTTTCTTTGTATTTTACCCGCCCCAAATTTCACGTGACTCGGGTTCCAAATAATCTCAAATCATTATTTCTTTTAAAATGCCATGATTATCTTCCAATTCCTTCATGATTAACTTTTAAGATCAGGCCACAATTATGCGTGCATGTCATGTCACTAGTGTTGACAGAAAAATGACTATAAAGAAGAAAGACTTAAATCAAAGAAAAATGACTCGAAATAATGGCAAACAAGAGAGTTGCATTAGACGAACTAGAAATGAATTAATACAACAAAACAAACACAATAAACTGGGGTACACCCTTGGAACAAACCTACACAATACTAAATGAGGTATTACGACCAATAGAAAACTGGACAAAATAGAACGACAAAAGGGTTTGAGTTACATGACAATATCCTGATTACAACCCTGAAATAATCTGGACGACAGAAATGACAACAAAATAAGCCACCAAAAACTCCATTCTAGTTGACCAAGAAATGGAGAGTTTTCCCGATTACCAAGCACGATATTTTGGCCACTGAGCTTCGCATCAATATTACCCAGGCCACTTATTTGCTTCGACATTTTCAACTGTAGTCAATACATCCCCACAAAGCGTCCATCATGGCTTGCAGGTAAAGGACTCTATGCGATATTCTTGGTGTCACTATCTTGGGTCATAACTAGGTTTTCCTGGATCTTCTGTTTCCGGTTCACCACAAACCAACCACCTCAATTCTCAACAATTCAAAATAAAATATGGTAAAAATGGAATCACTCAATCCTTATCAATATTTTTTGCTAACTTCTTTTTTCTTTTTTCTTTTCTTTTTTTTCATTTTTTTTTCATTTTTTTTTTCATATATATACATATACAGTTGTGTTCGAATCTTATGGAGATTGCCTACATATCATGACCCCGCATGAATCAGACCGAGCGTAGTTCTTGCAAATTAATGCAAGAAATAAAGAGATGTTTATTTGATTTTTTTTTTTGATTTTTTTTTTCTTTGAAGGAAAATTATAGAAGCCGACTCCAACTACAAACTTGTGTAGGAGATTTCTACAAGAAAAAGAATATTTTTTGGTGTCAGTTATGACTATTTCTACAAAATTGGCCACATAATGGCTTATTTGACAATATGACTATTTTTGCAAAATTTATTTAAGAAAGATAAACTTGAAATTTTTTTTATCTTGTGGCTCATGGGGCATCGTTCGGCATCACCATAAACCAACACAAGACTATTTTTCATAAATTGGCCATGTAATGGCTTGTTTAGACAAAGTGGCTCTTTTTGCAAAATTTTATTTAAGAAGATGCCAATTCAAAATTTTTTATTCTGGGGCCTATGGGGCATCGTTAAGCACGACACAGGCCAACACAAGACTGAGGAAGTTAAAATGCAAAAATGTGGCTATTTCAGCAAAACTCCGGCCATGTAATGGCTTATTTGATAAAGTGATTATTTTTGTAAAGTTGAGTGATGACTCAAAACTTGATTTTTTGCGGATACATCCTTCTGCATTTCCGCGAGGGAATATTTCCAGGCTGTGTCCAAAATTATTTACAAATGACTCAAAGTGGCTATTTTTGCAAAAGCGGCCTTCCGACGTCCTTTTAAGGGACATTCGGCTTATTTTAAGCAAGAATAGCATTACCCGACTTATTTATAACAAAAATAAAAATTTTGACATTTTTTGGTTATTTTTGCAAAAAGGGTGTGAACCCGGACTTGATTTTACGGCTATGGCCTTGCAACATTTCCACAAGGAATATTTCAAGGTTGTGCCCGCAAATTATTAAAATGACTCAAAGTGGCTATTTTTGCAAAAACAGCCTTCCGGTGTCCTTTCGGAACATTCGGCTATTTTCAAAAACATCGTCACTTCGATTTATTGACAAAATTAAACACACACATTTTTTTTTGATTTTTTATATTTTTTTTATTTTTTGCAAACGGGGTGTGAACCCGAACTTGATTTTGCGGCTATGGCCTTGCAACATTTCCACAAGGAATATTTCAAGGCTGTGCCCGCAAATTATTAAAAATGATTCAAAGTGGCTATTTTTGCAAAACACAGCCTTCCGGTGTCCTTTCAGAACATTCGGCTATTTGCAAAAACGGCATCACTTTGATTTTATTGAAAACTAAAACTTCGACATTTTTTTTAAAAAATGTTTTTGAAGGGGTGGTTGGACCCGATGAGGGTTGCCTACGTATCTCACCTAATGGGGAGAATCAAACGAGCGTAGTTCGGTCAGATTATTTTATGACCAATTATTTCAACAAAATTGTTCTTCCTATTTTTTAAATTTTCAAATTTTCGACAGCATTTCGTCAATATTTTTGATATTTTTCTATTCCAAAATTCTATTTCTTTTTTTTTGTTTTCAGGAATTTAACCAATCATCATAATAATACATGATAAATAAATGCAACATATAATATGCTCGGTCTTTGATTATCGGGTCACCTGTCCTAGACGGACCCAACCCCTGTGTTGAGTCCCCTAAGTCAAATGCAACGTGATGCAAATAAGCGTTTCCTACTAGGGATCCAGCATGAAGTCATGTTATTCTAAGCTCAGAACCTCGGTATGTGATATAGACTGTGTACCCAAGCGGACAACTCGGGCTGAGGAAGGAGCTCCTTTCCGGGAACCAAAAGGCCAACCGGCTTAGAAACTTTCCGAGCCTCTTTATTATT
This sequence comes from Nicotiana noctiflora, assembly GCA_032618575.1. NCBI lineage: Eukaryota > Viridiplantae > Streptophyta > Magnoliopsida > Solanales > Solanaceae > Nicotiana > Nicotiana noctiflora. Next base: position 97,572 of record JASVEL010004101.1, on the reverse strand, counting down.
TCGGGGTATGACACTAACAGTCTTTTCTTATTTTGGTGTTGACACTAACAGAAATGGGAGTCTCAACCAGTAAGCACATCCCCGGGGGTAAGAAGAGACGGTTTTTCGGCACAGTTTTATATACAGTTCACGAAATATCAAAGCGGTAAACATATAGCAGTTTGTATATACAGCGCAACTAGTATCAAAGCGGTAGGCATGTAGCACATTAATCAAAAATATATAATGAAATCAGATATAGGCAAAAACAACAATTTAACTGAGCTCGAATTCTTAGACCCTGAACCGAAGTTCTGGGTAAATATCCCCAGCAGAGTCGCCAGAGCCGTCACACCTCCTTTTACGCACCCGCGGGAGCGCGAGGGAGTTTTTCCAATTAAAGGACAATCGAAACGTCGCCACTTGGGAAAATAATGGTGTCCCAAGTCACCGGTTTAATCCCGAACCGAGGAAATTTATGACTCTGTATTACAGTCTCCGGATAAGGAATTCTGTTAACCCGGGAGAAGGTGTTAGGCATTCCCGAGTTCCGTGGTTCTAGCACGGTCGCTCAACCGTCATATTTGGCTTCTTTATCTGATTTTATAATATGCCTTAACTTATGTATAAATTTTAATTTTTTGACCTCTTATGATATTATTATTATAAAAATTATTATTATTATTATTATTATTATTATTATTATTATTATTATTATTATTATTATTATTATTTTTACAAAGAATTGCAACATTGTGAAAATGTATCTCGAACCACGTCGCACCAGAGTGCACCCGTGGTTGTCAACACATTTCGACTCCGTTGAGATTTGGATTTGGGTCACATAAATGTGCACCCGGGTTTAAGGAGATAGCATTATTAAATACGCGCCTAAAGATACTAACGCGTTATTGTTTTGGGAATGCCGTGAAATCCGCTAAACGGCACATCCCGGAATCTAAGCATCTTTGTAAAAATTATCTATTGAGGGCCCCGCAATTTGCGTGTTATTTTAGCGAGGCTCGTCTCACTTATTGTTTAAGGGCTCATTACCCTTTTATTATTTATTGTTTTAAATGAATTACAATGCAGTGGAAACGTATCTCGAACCACGTTGCACCAGTGCACCCGTGACTTTTGACACGTTTCGACTTTGTTGAGATTTAGATTTGGGTCACATAAATGTGCACCCGTATTTGAGAAGGTAGTATTAGAATACGCGATTAAAGCAACTACGCATTTATTATCTTTGGAGAACACCGTAAAATTCGCTATACGGTCGATCCCGAAGTCTAAATATTTATATATATATATATTTATGAGGGCCCCGCAATTTGTATAATTTTGTTAGGCGAGGCACACCTCTAATTCTAATTTAAAAGAGAACTACATTCCGCTATATTCATTTAAGAATTAATTCGAGATTATTTAGAACATGTTGCAAACCACGCTACATGAAATGCGCCCGTGGTCCATGACACGCTTTATTTAACCTTGTTCAAAATTGGAGTCGGGTCACGTGAAATACACCCCCGATTCCTTTAATCTAATCCCGCTGTTCGGTTGAGGAATAAGGAACCAATTTCGATAAGGTGACAAAATCATGCTCAACTATAACCAATTCGAGTAAACATACGAGTAGATAACTAAGTGAGCAAATTCAAGACTACGACGAGCAACTACATAAACAACGGAAGCATAACTAGTTGGCGAGCATGTGAATGATTAGTTATTTTCATTAGCTAATTTCGACACTACAAGACCACTATTAATTGTGAAATTACATGTTCAACAGAATCATATATTTACAAAAATAATCTGAATCATACGAAACTAAATCAAATGCGAAACGATCCAAAATATTAACGAGAAGAACAATATCGGAAAAGAACATGCACCTTTATTTCTGCATATTTTTCAACGTACACAACGAGAAAACGAACCTTTTATGACGATCTCGAACCTCGACCTCTCCGGACAGAACTCGAATCAAACGACGACCTCGACTGAAATTGTACCTCGTCGGACGACGAACTTCTTTCTTTCCTCTTTCTCTTTTTTCTGCCGTTTCTCTTCTTTCTTTCCTTTTTTCTCTTCCGCCGTTTCTCTTCTGTTTCGTTTCTTTTTCTTTGTTTTTGAATCGTTTTCTTCTTTCTGTTTTGTTCCCTCTCTTTCTTTCTCGTTTTTTTTTCTTTCCTTTCTTCAATCTTTGTTTTTCAATCTTTGTTTTTCAAATCTTTTCTTTCAATTATCTTTCTCCTTGTTCTCCCCATCTTGCTGTCGTTTCTTCTTCTTCTTAAAGAAGAAGAATGCTCTCCTATTTCTTTTGTCTTTTTTTTTTTTTTTTTTTAAATAAGTCCCATATTGTTTTTGTCTTTTTCTTTTGTTTTTATCCCTTTGTCTTTTTTTTTCTTGTCTTTGTTCTTATTCCCCATCCATTATGTATTGTCCCCCTTAGTGTAGTGGACTCGGATATTACGGGCTAGGTCCGAAAATTATAAAACCGGGTAGTTTGAACCCGAATATTATTCTTTGCCCGGAACCGAGAATGGTGTTATTTAATTAATCCTAGATAATCAAAATAACTATAATACTCATAATTAAAATAAAACTATTTTTTTATATTTTTCAAGTTTAAAATAACTACAAAATATTAATGAAACTATTTTTTTTATTATTTTCGTTTTTTATAAAAAGATAAAAATATAAAGTACTATTTTTATATTTTTCAAGTTTTAAAATAACTACAAAATATTAATGAAACTATTTTTTATTATTTTCGTTTTAATAAAAAGATAAAAAATATAAAGTACTATTTTTGTATTTTTCAAGATTAAAATGACTACAAAATATTAATGAAACTATTTTTATTATTTTCGTTTTTATAAAAAGATAAAAAATATAAAGTACTATTTTTGTATTTTTCAAGTTTAAAATGACTACGAAACATTAATAAAACTATATTTTGTTATTTTTTATTTTAAGGTAAAAATAAAGTAAAAGAGTCAAATTTAGCTAAAATAGCTATATTAAAACTAAACTAAATATTTTACCCCAAAAAAATATAAAAAATCTCGGGGAGGGTCAAAAATCACGCGTTTACACCATATACATATTTACATGTTTTGCCTGGTTTGTTTATTTGTAATATTTTTCTAAGCCTTTTCTGTTCATCCTGACAGACCTTTTATTCGGTCGTTTTCTTTCTACATGTCTGGTCGTTGATTAATTGTAGTTATTGTGATTGTTTTGTGTGTTTAATTCATTTAAGGTCGTCGAATAGTTAATTCAGATTCTTGACCCCCCTAACGTCTGCCCGTTAAAGCTGTAATCAATAAATTCATAGGTCGAGTATTTGTTATTAGTGATACGAATTATAATCAATTAATCGAACATCGTTGACTATGTTGTATGGCTTTGTTTGGAATAAAGAGTTAATAAGCTTGGATTGTATCTACTGTTGGATCCATAATCTGGAATTTATTGATCTCTTTAAGTTATTCTGGATGGTTTTCTGTTGGTGTCAATTATACGAAATGCTTTTTTCATCTCATTGTTATCAATTCCATTAGCCTAGTAATTGATTGGTTTGATGCTTGAATATAAAAAACAGGATAGTTAATTATGTTCCTTGTGTTGTTTCTGCAATGCATTTAAGCTGATGAACCTATGTCTGTAGAAGTTGAACCCCAGCAATGCAATGCCCCCCTTTTTGAATCAGGTTTCTCACTTGAGGTCTGTTTGGGGTTCTGATTTTATGCCATGTCTATTTGAATAAGATTGTATTGGTTATAGCTGTTTAAAAGGGAGTAAAACAGTGAATTAAGGGGATCAAGGGGGAATAATTGATGGTTGCTAACAAGTTTAGGGGGTAATTAGCAATAGCTTAGGGGTTGAGTAGGAGGCTGCTATTTGAGTAGGAGGCTGCTAGTTTGGGTAGAGAGTACACTATCTATATTAATTAAAGTGAGTGGGAATTAGGTGTTTATTTAATATTGAAAAAAGACTAAGAGGGCACCAATTGTATGCCTATAAAAGGCTGAAAAATCATAGAGGAAGAGGGGATAGAATCTGACAGAGCACATTTGAAAAAGACTGAAAAAACACAGAGAGGGACAGACTTTCATACACACTGAGAAGCAGAAAACAGATTTTGAAAAGAGCTAAAAGATTTTTAAGAATTCTGAGAGCTAATATTGATAGTGAGGTCGCTTGTTGAAGCAACTGTTGTCTCATTTTAAGTTTCAAGCTTCCTTTTTTTTAGAGTGTGTTAAAAAACCAGAAATTAATTGTTGCTTTACTGCTGGTTCCTTTTGTTTTCTACTTGCGATTGACCTTTGGTATTCCTGTTGGTGCAATTTGGTTTGACTAAGTTGTTTGTGGAGTGTTGCTGTTATTGTTTGTTGCGGGAATTGACTTCCAGTAGTCTCAGTTTGGTTTTTTTTACTCAAAAGTGTGATGTTGGTTGTTTTTTTTTTGAAACTGGTAATCCGGGGATTTTCCACTGTTCTGTTGTTGCTGCTGCTATTACTGCTATTGCTGATCCTTCCTTTCCTCATTACTTTCGATTTTCAGGTACACATTTCGAGTCGACCCTGATGTATCTATTAACCGTATGAAATGGGAATCAAAGTTGATTTTGTTAAAATTGTTACTCTGTTGAATTTGAGTGATTTGTTATGCCTTAGTAGTTAAAATATTGTAATTGTATCCAAAACATCTGACTGGTACGGAACTTGTAACATAGTCATGGACTGTTAAGTTTTTTTTAGTTATTTTGTGATAGTTTTAGCTTGGAAAGTGTTCTATGATTTTGTAGCTTGTAGATTTGGACTAGTATACTTGTCAATAACTCTTTAATACAATTAGGATGTTAATAAGTTCATTTTAATTGATATGTGACTAGTTGTGACCATACGGTGAAGCCAGGATTGTTGATTCGTTCAGTTTAGTATTAGTAGAAATATTCAAGGTATTAGTGTAAATTTCAATGTGTTTCTAATTAGTATTTGGATAACAGTCATATTTAAGTATTTATACTAATGGAAACAAGTGTCTGAAAGCCTTGTTCAGTTAATCCAAATGAGCTGCTTCAGTGGGAAATGAGGACCACATTTATTAACTACACCTTGTTAGCGGTTATTGTGTATCACCTCAGATGTTAAATGTCCTCACATCTGGAAAACTCTGTTACTATAGGTCTATGGCATAGAATACTCTGCGTAGACTTGACAACAACAAAATTCAATTAAAGAAATGGAAAAATCCTTCAAGGAATTTTCAGTGATAAGAGCTTAGGGCATTGTGTTTGCCATGTAGAACTTCTTTAATATTTCTAGTATTTAATTAACTTGCTACATCATGAAGCATCATTGTTTTCTCTTCTGATATATTAATAAAAATGACATGAAACCATGCACGTACTATATAGCGTTTTTTTTTTGGAATCTTATTGGCATTTGAAATACTAACTCTTTATGACTAGAGGTGTGTCATTTAGCAAATATTTCGTGGCCCTCGCTTAATTAGTTCTCTATCGGTCTTTAGAATTCGAGTTCTGCCATTAGCAAATTTACATGACCCTCATATTAGACTCATGATTTAGATCTAACAAATTGATAAATACTCATAGCGTTGCTTTACGACCAATTTAGATTAGTATTACGATTATATATACGTTCGTGTAATATAATAGTAAATTTAATTCTAAAAAAAGAATTTGGAGTATGCGTTCGCGCAATTTCGATCAAACTTTTCTTAAATAAAAGTTTGCGGGTTATTAATTAATTTTAGTTTACATAGCTTGAGGGGCGTCACTCACTATTTAATCGCATACGGCCCTTGTATTAATTTCTTATGGATTAGATATAAATGACAAATATTTCGTAGAATATCCTTTAGGACCTTTTAAAAATACTAGTATTATTATGTATACGTTCACGTAACATAATTACGACCGATAAAATTGGAGTATGCGTTAGCATAAAATTCACTAAACTATTTCTTAATAAATAAACAAAAATGATATTAATTGTGGACACGTTCGCATAGCATAATTTGACGCGTCAAAAAGGATGAGTATACGTTCACGTAATTAATTTCTTTAAATGCGGGTAATTCAAGTAATCAAAAACGGTAAAAAAATAAATGCACACAGGTTCTAAAATCAGTTGATTAAGCCAAATACGACAGTTGAGCGACCGTGCTAGAACCACGGAACTCGGGAATGCCTAACACCTTCTCCCGGGTTAATAAAACTCCTTATTCGAATTTTCTGGTTTGCAGACTGTTAAATATAGTCAAACCTTTCCTCAATCCGGGATTCAAACCGGTGACTTGGGACACCATAAATCTCCCAAGTGGCGACTCTGAATCTCTTAATAAATGAATCCCGTTTTGATTGTCTTTTAATTGGAAAAACTCCTTTATACTCTCGCACCCTCGCGGGCCTGGCGCAAAAAGGAGGTGTGACAAAGCATATCACAATTGGATTATGCTCGTGTGTTGGGTTGCTTAATGTACATCATAAATTGTACACGACCAGATATAGCGTGTGCTATAAGTAAATTGAGTCGATATACGAGCAATCCAGGTTAATCTCATTGGATGGCCATGAAACTAGTTTTGGGGTACTTAGTACATACCCAGGACTTTGCTTTGCACTACAGTAAATATCCTGCGGTCATTGAGGGATAATGTGATGCAAACTGGATCACCAGATCAACTGATTCCAAGTCCACAAGTGGATATGTATTCACCATCGGTGGAGGAGCGGTATCTTGGAAGTCGTCCAAACAAACTTGTATTTTCCGCTCTACAATGGAGGCTGAGTTTATATCCTTGGATAAAGTCGGTGAAGAAGCTGAATGGCTCCGGAATTTCTTGGAAGATATTCCATTTTTTGGCCCAAACCCTTGGCACAAATATATATACACTGTGATAGTCAAGCGGCAATTGGAAGGGCTGGGAGCGTTATGTATAATGGTAAATCCCGTCATACACGACGAAGACAAAAAACCGTTAGACAATTACTCTCTAGAGGAATTATCACGATTGACTATGTAAAGTCAAGTGATAATGTGGCGGATCCACTTACAAAAGGCCTAACTAGAGATGTAGTTGAGAAATCATCAAGGAGAATGGGACTATGGCCAAGAACAAGTCATAGTGGCGGTAACTCTACCTAGAAGACTGGAGATCCCAAGATCTAAGTTTAAGGAGATCAAACAAAGTCATTTATGATTGTTCAAAATTGTCTAATAAACTTTTGGTCCATTTACGTATAAGACAATGTTCAGTACCAAGGATAAAGCATAAAGGCTTTTTAATAATTTCTAAATTTGATACGGGGTATATCAAATAGTGTATATACAGGATGACACGTTTAGGAATCACCTATGTAAGTGTGAAATGTTAGCCTCTTCAAGGAGAACTTTGTAAGGCCAGTTCTCTACGCACTTATGAAACCAGGCGGTGTTCATGGCTGAAACGGACACAACAATGAGAACCAAAGACGGTTAAGGGTTGGTTGTGTGACTTGTGGTTGTCTAGGTATACACTAAAGTTCGACGGTTCAAAAATAGCAAATCTACCAATTGATCGAGTATATCTAACATAAGTTCACTACGAAAAGTTCAAAGGGAAACTTACTTATCCCGATGAAATTAATCCTTACTTGCGAATCACACAGTTTTTCATGCATACTTCCGTGATATAGCCATTCCCCATTCATGTGGGGGATTGTTGGGTTTTTAATATGTTTAATTAATATATTAAATATTTAAAAGAGGGTGAATGAGAAATGGAGGAAAATGAATTTTTTGAGTGAAATTTCAAGCTCCCCCTCCTTGGTAAATGAGCATTGTCCCATATTAGAAGAGGAAGGGATTTTTATGGGTATATAAGCAATTGCTCTTCTTGTAGATCTTAAAGAGTTGAGAAAAAAGCAAGCCTCGCGCCGTACTCATCGTCGCTCACTCGGCTCGGCTCGGCTTCGGCTTTGGCTTCCACTTGAGATTCGGATTTGGAATTGGATTTGGATTTGGTCAAATAATCGATCGATTGATTAACTTTTTGGACCAAATTTATTTGTTAATAGTAAAATATTAATAGAAATATTGTTAAATATTTGTTTTAATAATATAATATTAATATTAAATATTACTATTAAATCCAATCCGTTTTTCTGTTTTGGTAACAGAAAGTAACTACCCTCTTCAATTTTCCCTCTTTATTTTTCCTCTTTATTATTGAGTAAATAGCCATTTATGTTATGACATTTATGCTGTTACAGTTTTGCAGAAACATCCACTCTGAAGAGTTGCATCTCTTCAGATTTTAGCCCAACTTTTGGCTATAAATACAACATTATTCTGCTTAGAATTTCACTACGAATCTTCTGAGTTTCTCCTCCTTTCTTCTGCATACTTTTAGCATCAAACAAAGAAAAAGTAAGTGTGATTTACTACCGAACTTTGTGTTCGCTGAAACACTGGGGTTTGAAGTACCACTACACCAGTGTGTAATTCATTTTATCCTGGGAGAAAATAATCCATAACCTTGGGTACTAGGAGGGGAATAAATTCGTTAAGGAAATACCGTAAATTCCGTGGCCTCGAATTAATTTTTCTTTCATTTCTGTTTATGCATATTTTTGTTTATATTTATTTATATTTTCAGAATTATTTTACAAACACAAACACAATATAGTAACGTTATCTACCAAACATAAAAAGACAATAGGAGAAAAATATTTTTAAGAAATCTATATTGTCAGTATGGTGTGAGAGTCAACCTGAACCTCCATTATGGTCTTGTCCCAATAAAGCTCTTTGTTTTTTATATGTCAAAAATGTGAATGAATGGTGATGATTTCATAGAACTTTTCATGAAAAATGTGCTAGTTTAGTAGGGGCGCATTTATAATATAATTTATAGATTCACGTAAATTTAGCAATTTTTACTTAGATTTCTTATATAAAGTAACAAATACACTAAATATTTATAAATATTTAATTATTAATATTATTTGATTAATTTAAGAATTGCTATAATTGAATCCGTCTAAGTAGTTTAATGGAGTACTTAGTAATTGCTAATTATTACTAGGAAAGCAACCACTTTTAGTGGCTGAGCCAAGATTATCATTAAAAGAAGTTAAAAGAAATAAATTCATCAAAAAATCAAAAGGAATCATTATATAATATACATATTTTTAGAAATTATCCAACTATATAGTGTAATTGTGCGGGCGAAGTAGTATCAATTAACCCCTTTTTGTGCATGTGGCTCCTCCACTAGGAGCTACAGTCTGCAACTACTTGGTAAGTTTGCACTGCACAATGCACATAATTAATATGAGGTCCTTTGTCTGGTTCTTGGAACTAGACTAACATCAGGACATGCATATCATCTTTTTTCTTTCTTTTCTTGTTTTATGTTAACCACTTAAATATTCGATATTTAATAGCTCAATTAATCTTATCTTGTTGTGTATTTTTCATTTACTCTTTGAGTCTATTAGGAAAATTATAATTAGAATTGATGTAATTACTAGGGTAATAATTACACAATTGTGTAATTACGATGATATATTTGTTTGTCATAGTGTAATTACAATGTAATTACAAGTTTACCGTTTAGTTGCACAAGTCACAGTTAGATTAACTTTTAATTAAGTAATTATCAAGACTTAAAATCTAATATAGTAAATATAAGCCTAAAACTTTTTATAATATAAATAATATTATATTTGATATTTAAGATGCATATTGTTTCGTGAATATACATTAATTGGAATCGGATTTTAAAACTAATATATATATATATATATATATATATATATATATATATATATATATATATATATATATATATATATATATAAGTATTTAGATTAGAAACTTACAAAAATTAAAAATATATGTATTGTAAGAACACCATGGAATTCATGTTCGATAGAATAAATTAATATATCTATAAATATAATATCATAATATTATTCAAATGTTTTGACAAAACTAATCTATCGATTATAACTAAAAATGAACAACATGTAATATTAGCCAATACTACTAAAATAAGTAAATTGGAACCATGAATATAATACATTTTCAAAATTCAAAAAAATGTTTAACATATGTCAAATTGTAACATAATATTATCGAAAGTCCCACTGCAACTTAAGATTAGGAAACATGATAAGTTTATAACCACGTTCAACAATAAAATTTTACTTTAATTGCATCATTCGTTATATTTGAAGTTTGTTAATGACTCATTATTTCTAATATTATGAGGTGTAGTTTCAAAAATTGAATAATAATATAAATAGAATATAAACACAAGCAATTACATGGAATCACAAAAGGTAAATATAGAGAAATAAAAGATAAATAATATACAAAAAAATATTTTTAAAATTTTAAAAGAAATTAAAATGAAAAAATAAAATGAAAAATTTAAAAGAATAGAATAAGAAGTTATAAAGAAAATAAATTAAAATAAAAACAAAAAAGAATGACACTAAATAATATTGTAATTATATAGTGTAATTACCACCAATTCTCACCCTCCCCCTTGAGAATTAGAGAGTATAGTTACACCCCCTTCAATCCAAGTAATTACTTGGCCAAACAAATATATCAAACTGTACGATTACACCCAAATCTATTACCAAAATAGCTTTCCAAACATGCTCTTAATCATACTTCGAGATAAAAATAGTGTTCTCCTCGGTAGGAAACCTCACTGCCGCACAATAATGTACTTTCTATATGTGAATACAGATGAACTGATATAGTGGTTCTGAACGCCAAATATTATAAGGGGTCGTTTGGTATGATGTATAAGATGATATAAGAATTTAATATTATTTTAATATTCTATTTGGTTAACAAATTAGGTGTAAGTTATATCGGTGTTAATTTTAATACCAAGATAATGTATACTTCATAAAAGGTGGGGTAATTAGCACAGATATAACTTATACCTTCCTCTTAGAAATTATTTAATTGTTATTCTTAATACAATATACCAAACAATAAATAAACCACAATCCCAGCACAACTAATCCCAGTATAAATTATTCCATTATAACTTATACCGGTATAATTTATACCGATATAACTCATATTCCAACCAAACAACACCAAATAGTTCTTCGTCTACCCTTAGATCTTGGGTTCGAGCTCGTAAATGAAGTCCTCTTTGATGGAAAAAAGACCTCTAACAATGTACTTTCTAGTTCATATGGCACAAATACAAATTAGTCAAGTTTGAGTTCCGGACAACTACTATGAAGGAATAGAAACTTTCCTACAAGGTTTAAGGAGATTTTTTTTTTGGCTCTCCCTTCCTTTGAGATGCTATTTGGATACAACTAGGTTGTTGAAATAGTAAATACTCCACCAATAGTACAACCAATTATATCTGTAAACAGTTGCATTAGCTAGCTGGGACATACCACTTTCTATTCCTTTATGACTTCACATAGGAAATCCCACCTTGTCTACCAAGATTTATTCTACCTCACCCAAATATGTGCATAATTTGTAAATGCAACCACAACTTCCACTGATACACCAAATCAGTACAGCCATTGAATTCACGCTTAAACAGTCCGAACTCGTAATATAAAATTTAGAGTTAGCGAATTTAGAACAAATATAGTATTAATATTATAATGCTTTGCGCATATTAGGACGGATATAATTAGGAAGGATGATATTCGTGAGAAGTTGAGTGTGGCCTTGATGGATAACAAGATGCGGGAAATTAGGCTCAGATAATTCGGGCATGTGCGGAGGTGAAGCCTGAACGTCCCAATAAGGAGATGTGAGCGGTTGGCATTGATGAGTATGAGAAGAGGTAGAGGGCGGCCCAACAAGTATTTGAAAGAGGTGATCAGACAGGATATGACGAGACTTCAGATTTTCGAGGACATGACACTTGATAGGAATGTTTGAAGACAAAGCATCAGGATTGTAGGTTAAGGAGGTAATGAAGCTGTTTTCTACTTCGTACTGCGCAAGAGGCTAGTATGATAGGGTTGTCTCCTAGAGTGTTAGTCATTGTTGTGTCCACACATTTCATAGATCGAGCCTTTCTTATGCGCTACTGCTATTTTTTTTCATCTACTTTCTGGCACTTGTGATGCTGTTATGATTTCTAAGTTTTATGTTGGTAATATTGATATATTGTCTTTTTTGTCTCCTCGAGCTGAACCGATGGTCTATAGGAAAAATTCTCTAAACCCTTCTTAAGGTATCGAAAAATAATAAATTCACTAGAACATACAAAATTCGCCCATGTTCTTGTTTAGAATCCTCTTCCCTGTGTCCCAACATAACTTCTTTCTCAAATCAATTTTTTTTATAATAATAATAATTATAAAAAAAATTGCTTTGTTCGATTCTTGCTCAATCACATTGTCATGCCTATCTGAAAATCAATTAAATCAGATGATTTTATTTCTTTAATTTTTGATCAAGTCTTACAAAACAAAAGTCGAAAAGATTGAAGAGTTTTCTTGAAAAGTTAAGAACTAATAATCTTTTAAAAAAAATCAGTTACGTAATTCGATTTAATACATAGACGAGGAAGGTAAATTCAGACAATTTAGAAGTCCTTTGATATAAAATAAAAGTCCTAAAAAGTGTGCAAACTTGATTTTTCAAGTAAAACCCCTTTTCCATTTACCATTTTACCTATCCCCACGAGATTAAATACCAACACAGTATTTTTCTGACTTTTTTCACATGCAGGTGAAACAATAAAAAATGCTCTCAAAAGGTTAACCTCAAAAGATCCCAATTCCCATCTTTGGAAAAGGTTATTCTATAGTGTTTGATTGAGCTTACAATTAGGCAGGGGCAGATGTAACCGTTCGGTTACCGATTCAACTGAACTCATAATTTTGGACTCATTTTGAAAATCATATACTATCTTATTTTACATTGTATACTAGCTAGTTTTGATCTCAGGCCCATGTGGAAAATTTGAACCCACTTTACCAACAAACTAAGCATTTTAATTGTTTGAAGTGGGTTCAAAATTATATTTATACATTTACGTGTTTGAATATTTATTTCCAATAATGCCAACGATGAATGATATTATGAATTAATTGCATGTCGGAAGCGTATTACTTTTCAAAAACAGCAAAATTATACCTCTATATACAGTAGTGTTATTTTTCAATGAAGCGGGTTCATATGAACTCACTTGACTCCACGTGGGTCCGCCCCTGACTTCAATTATTTTACTTAGTACATGTTACTTTCTACTGACTGTTCTATCGAGTATTTACTATTTTTTGTCAGTATAACTATTTAGTAACTCTATCCACAAAAAGTTAGGTAAATTATAAGATAACGTTTTTTTTCTTATTCTTTGAGATTTAAACCCTAGTTTCCCATAATTTTTATTCATGACATCATTGATTACTAGGTCACTAGGTCACGCTCTCGAGTGTATATCTCCTATGGCATGTTTATGAGTGTTCTCTTTTCCTTTTTCCTTTCACAAACATAGTGAAACTATCTATGTGCTTGATTTGGATGGATGTGTAGAACATGAGAAATTGAAGATAGAAAAGGCTATAATAATGTGGATGAGCTTGTTAAAGTGTGTTCGAAGACATCCATTTTGGATGAAGAATCTAATGCTCAAAGTATGAAAAGGACTAAAATATGCCCAAAAATATATATATATATATATATATATATAGTAGTCCTATAATGTGAGAAAAAATAATAACAATTTCCCTAATTGTTTTGACACAGACATTCACATTTTGCATTTTTTTGTGTCTTAATTAGGAGACGTATTACCCTCCCCAGACCCCACTTTGTGGGATCATACTGGGTAGTTGTTGTTGTTGTTGTTGTTGTTGTTGTTAATTAGGAGACATTCAATAAAATTGAAGGGTTGGTTCGAGCATTGAGAATAAAGAACCTTTTGTTAAAGTTTGCCGCAAATTCCTTAAATTGCATATTTAGTGCGAATTTAGAATAGTCGAGCAAATAAATTTTGAATTTAAGATGATTAATTAATTTATTTACTGATCAATATGAATGAAAAATGATTAATTATGACTCAGAACGTCACATATGATTACATTATTTAAGAATGTATATTTTTAGCGAGCGCATATATATATTATAGTTTAGGCTGACTGACCAATTACTTATTTGCCCTATTTTCTTCGTTTTCTAGGCTGATGGATTGGATAGTATCCTTTTAGGGAAACTTACATAAATAAATCTCAACTTACCAATCTCTAGCTATTATTCATAGACTTACCCAAACTTGCCAACGAAAATTGAAGATCCGGATAATAGGGTTCTTTCTCTCAAAGAATCACATGCAAAATCACCTTCCATCTTTTTAAGCGTGATTAGCAATATTAGATACAAGACGGAAATAAAATTTCATGGACGGGTTAGCAAATAAGGTGACGAAATACAAAAATATATACAATATTCCAATAATTAAACAAAAAAGGAACTTTTTAATGAGTATAGTTGAGATTCATTGAAAATATATAGATAAGTCAATATACAAAATTTGAGGAAGATTGGAGGTGATTTGGAATGGTTTTGTATCAAATCCGTAGTTAACTTGAGTTCGAAAAAGTCTTGCGACAAATGTATTAAACATGTATCACGTATGTATCTCACAGACATCTATACATAGATATACATGTGATACACAATTGATACAAATATGATACATATGAGATACACAAATGATACACCATGTGATACACATATCATTTTTTTTGTGTTCAGCTTTTACTTCAAATTTTCAATTCAAACAACCTCAAAACTTTACCAAATCATCCCAAAACTGAGATTCAAGGTCCTTAAGTTGTGCTCAATCAATTCTAATAACACTCTCTAAAAACAAAGTAACTTTTTTTTTGCTACAAATAGCTAATTGAGTAATTTGGCTAATATTAGCAATATTTTATCAATCAGCCAATTTTTTTAATAAGCTACTTATAAATGGACATACCTGGCGATTTCCCATTCTTTTACACACGGTGGCTCATGGATCATTGTAGGTGTTATTTGGACCAGAAGGATATGTTAGGCGACTTGGTAGGCTCATTGTATCCCAAAAGAGTCCATAAGAATGGATAAAGATGGGAAATTTTCACAAATCACTATCTTCTAGTAGTAATTAGTCATTTATAGATACCATTTGCTATTACAGATTATAGATACTTTTTATGTGGTTATAAGTTGTATTTAAGATATTGTATCCATGAATACAATAGCAAAAAATAGGTGAATCGGGAATGTCCAGCTAATTAGTTGTTGTATTCGACTGTATTCATGGAGTGAAACATGGGATTATAGCTGGATATATTATTGTATTCGAGTGTATTCTTGGCGTGAAATAGGGGATTACACTATTTTTAAAACAGAAAGTGAATCAATTAACACAATAGACTTCTAATATAACTCAACAAACTTAATTATAACACGCAAATTTTATATTTTTAGTTATAAAAAAGTCTCTCAACCGAAAAATACCCCAAAACATAGCGATCTTCAGAGAAATTATATAATACATCTGAATACATAAATTATATTAATTAAAAGTAAGTTATGAATACGTTCATGGCATATAGCGAGACAGTGAATACGATAAAATACAACGGGATACATTGAAATACAATGAGAAAAAATAGTGAATACAATAAAATACATGGAATACAACGAGACACACTGAATTACAATGAAAAAAAGACAATGAATACATTAAAATACACTGAAATATATTAACAGAAAATCAAGTTGCTCAACCCCAAACTCTATCGTCTTTGTTCAAGAACAAACCAACATGATTATATGCCGGCGGCTGCTGTTCAAGAATCAGTTTAATATCGGCGGCTAATGTTGTTGGTTAGAATCTTGAACATAGCAATTTTCAAGAATCAACTTTGAACTTTCTCATATAGGCTAAAAACTGGTACAAACCAAAGAAGGGGCTGAAAACTCATTGTGAACTTTCTTGTACTTATATCATTAAGAATAAGGAACAGAAAAAACAGATTGCAAATAGTTTTTCTTTTTTCGTGTTGGTTTTCTTATGGAAAACATGTACAATTGTGGTGTTTAGTTTTATGGAAGACGAGACGATTGTTATTTGGCAAACAAACAACAATTGTTCTCTGAGAAAGGTTCGTGGGTTTGTTGTGCTCTTTGCACAAATTCGGTGGAAGGAGGAAGAGATCAGAAATTTTAATGGGATAAGGAAAGAGAATGGGATGTATTAAAGTAGAGAGAGAAAGAAAATAGTGTAACTGATTAGCGTCTTAGTGCTAGGAGGTAACCAAAATTAAATATTTTGTTATAAACCTTAAAATATCTACAGAATATAATCTTTTTTAAATGAAATTTATTTAAAATAAATAAGGTGTTAACCTTTGCTATAGGAGGTAAAAATTTCGATCAAGAACCTGTTGCGGATAAGTTGAATTAGTTGGCCCAAGACAAGTTATAGAGACAGCGAAAGAGACAGCCCAATGTACAAAGCGTTTCGCGTTTACGCGGGACCTGGAAAAGAGCCACATCCCAAAGGATTAATCTAAAATCCGGGTTAAAAGCCCCATTCAATAAAAATTTAACATGTAACCATAAGAAAAAGTGGAAAACAAGGAAGAAGCAAGATCATGATCATGACTTCTAAAAAGGAGGCAAGAAATAGGGTATAACATTAGAAAATAAGCTCCTTAGGATCCCTCCACCTTTTACAGATTTATCATGTAGGTGTCTTGTCATAGCCACATTACTATTTCGTCAAGATTTGGCTTGACACTTACGAGTACATAAGATTGATTTTACTAATATTATACTCTATACTTCTTGTGTAGATTTTGGTACCGATTTTAGCTATCCGTGAGTTGGAGTAGTTTAGATTTCTCATTCGGAGACTCTAGGTAGATCTGTTGTCGCCCACATACCTTGAAGTCGTCCCCTTCTATTTTTCTTATTTCACTGTTTCGTTTCTTTCAAACAGTTGTAATTCTTCAGACTCTATTTGTAGTAGTTTCTAGAAGATCGTGAGTTGTGACTCCAGATCCGGTATGTAGTAGTAGATATTATGGTCATTTATATTATTCCGCACTCATTTTATTTCGTTTCGATTTTATTGAATGTATCTACTAAATTGAATAATAATTGACTTAACGATTCTCTAACGTGGGCTTGCCTAGCAAGTAAGATGTTAGGCGTCATCATTTTTCCGAAGGTAAGAATTCTGGATCATGACGTTTAGTGTAACGACTCCACCGGTCATTTTTAGAATTCATGCCCCGATCCCTTATTAACTGCTTCCCATAAGTCCATTTCTATTATTTTGGTTTGCTGGGACGTTCGGTGTGGAACTTCGAAGAGTTTTGGGACAACCGTTCCTAAATGAGAGCTTAAGTATTGGAAGGTGGTCCGTAGTCAGAACAGTGCAAAGACGACCTCGGAATGGAAATTTGATGGTTCAGTTAGCTCCGTTAGGT
Source organism: Nicotiana noctiflora (assembly GCA_032618575.1). Lineage (NCBI taxonomy): Eukaryota > Viridiplantae > Streptophyta > Magnoliopsida > Solanales > Solanaceae > Nicotiana > Nicotiana noctiflora. Next base: position 80,069 of record JASVEL010004101.1, on the reverse strand, counting down.
TATTTCGGGGTTGGGAGTGTGTTCGAAATGTGTTTTAGAGGTCCGTAGCTAATTTAGGCTTGAAATGCCGAAGTTTGAATTTTTGAAGTCTCCGGTCCGATAGTGAGTTTTGATCCATTCTGGAACTTGCTGTAGCTCCGTTATGTCATTTTGGACTTGTCTGCAAAATTTGGCGTCATTCGGAGTTGAATTGATATGTTTCGGCATGAGATTCTTGGAGGTTCATAAGCTTGATTTTTGGTTTGATTCATCGTTTTGATGTTGTGTTATGTGATTTGGGACTTCGAGCGAGTCCATGTTAGGTTATATGACTTGTATCTGTGATTGGTTGAGGTCCTGGGGGCCTCGAGAGTGTTACAGATGTTTAATGGGTACATTTTAAAGTTAGAAGAAAATTTTCAGCAGACCTTCTGTTGTTTTCGCTTCTGCGGCTTGGGAACCACAGAAGCGGCGTCGCAGAAGCAGCTTGGCAGCCACAAAAGTGGAAAGTGGATGTTGGCTTAGGAACCGCATAAACGATGTAAGTTCCGCTGAAGCGAAGTTGCTTCTGCGATTGGTGGACAGCAGAAGTGGTTGGTTGGCTAAGTAGGAGAACCACAGAAGGGGTTCATTTTCCGCAAAAGCGGGATCGCCGAAGCGGTCCCTGGACCGCAAAAGCGAAAATCACTCGTGTGAAATAGGATAATTCGAGGGTTTATTTCAAAAGTTGGAAAATCAATTGGGAGCTCGGGAGAAGACGATTTTGGGTGGATTTTGAAGAGAAGATCAGTGGGTAATGTTTCTTTAACCTTATTTAGTTGTTTTCTATCAATATCTAGTTAAATCCACCATTTGAATTCGAATTCAAGGTCAAAATTGGGAAAAGTTGGATGAAACTTCTTAGACTTAGTTATTGTGTTTTGAGTGGGCATTTTGACATCCGATTTGAGAGATTTTTATATTGTTAGACTCGTGAGAGTATGAGCATTTTAAAAATGTGAAAAGTATTCGATTCCAAGATGTTGGACTAAGGGGAGTTTTTGTTATTTTCCTAATTTTGCGTTTTAGCTTTGAATAAAATAATAGAATCAGTTGCTTGAGATGTTAATTGCAATATGTGATTTAATTGAATAGATTTGGGCCATTTGGAGTCGAGAACTCATGGCAAGAACGTGGTTTCTAGTTGATTTTAGCCGATTTGAGGTAAGTATCTTATCTAACCTTGTGCGGGGAATTTTCCCTTAGGATTTAAGTCTTCTTTGTTGATTTTATTCCTTGTACGCGAGGTGACGAGTGCTTGCTCGGATTTATTTGTAAAAAATTATCACTTTTAGTCTCTTAGATCCTTGAAATCATCAAATAGGGATTTGTTCTTGATCAATTGAGTTTCCTGTTATTAGTTTCACTTCTACATGACTTAGAAATTTATTTGCCCTCTTGGTTTATTCTTGTTGCCTAATTGACTTTTACTTGTTTAGCTGAATAAATTTACTCTTATCTAGCCACGTTATCTTTCCTAACTACTTGTCTTAAATTGGAAATTATTATTTCTATCTCTCATGTAATTAATTGGCCCTAATTAAAAAAAAGTTAGATATCCTATGCTTAATTGATATTTCCTTATTGAAATTTATGTGACTTATGTTAACTCCATCGTTGTTGAATTATATATTATGGAATCCTTGCTTCGTAGTATTTTTATCCTTTGTTGAGTTATTCTTATTGCGCTTAGTATTTCCGTGTTGCTGTTATTCCTTGTGAGTTAGTTGTACCGTCTTTAGGTGAACGGAATTTCTTGAGCTGATTCCCTTGCTTTTTTTTCCTATATATATATTGCCATTTATTGCGTTATACTTGAGACTTGTGATGCACGAGGTTTCTGGCATGCTGTTGTTGATATTGTGATGCATGAGATTTCTGCCATGCGGTGGTTGCTACTGTGATGCACGAAGTTTCTGCTGTGTGGTTGTTATTGAAGGGTTGCGCGAGGTCTTTGCCGTGCCATTATTATTATTGATGTTTTGCACATGCAGCATAATAAGGATGTATATGTTATATGCTTATATAAGGGTTGCGCATGTGGCAGAATAAGGTGGGACATTGTTATGCACGTGTGGAAAAATAAGGCGGTGCCTATTATATTATTTATTGTACACATGGCGAAATAAGGGGGGGCTATGTCAGGGATTGATTGTATAGAGTTGTGACGGCCTATGGAGGCATTCCTTTTTTATTTTTTTATTTTGTGGTTATGGGTTATTTACCTATGTGAGCGTTACTGCTTGTGAGTTGTGAGGAAACATCGTACGTGCATTCCGTTCTCCTTTTTCATGTTTGTTAACTGGTAGAAATTTTTGTTAGAAACACTTGCACAAGCATACACGTAGCTGGACACTCCTATTAGAGGTGAATTCCTCCTGATTTTTGCTAAGGGTGGAGGTATGCCCTCGTTGTCCATTACATTTGTAAGTGTGGCCCTAGTTGGCCAGTTAGTTGTCAGCTTGACCATGAGGTTAATGGGGCACGAGATGCCCATTTGTTAGATTTTAGATGTTGGGCCTTTTAGGAGTTGTGGTTACTCGAGACTTATTGAAATTTTGGTAAGAGTTGAATAAGACTTTCTGTGAACATCATTGTGGGATGAGTCATTGACTTGTCTTTCCCCATGATGTGTTGTGACTTTAGGAATTGGATCGTGATTCTGCCGTCGTTTTATATCATCGTTAATTATATTCCTGTTGTTAATTGTTGTGTTTATCCCTTATTGTGAATTGTAGCATTTTGGTCATTCATGCAGTTTTTACAAATTCATATGTCGTTACTGCTATTTCTATGATTATACTGTTTATTGACCGGTAGGTGCCTAAACTGTTCCTCGTCACTACTCCATCGAGGTTAGTCTTGATATTTACTGGGCACCGGCGTGGTGTGCTCATGCTACTCTTCTGCATATTTTGTTGTGCAGATACAGGTACTCCCACTCAGTTTTGTCAATCTTTGAAGGAGGCGTATCGGTAGAGACTTCAAGGTATATCTGCTACGTCCGCAGACTGAGGAGTCCCTTTCCCGCTTTTCTGCAATAAGTATAGTTCTTCTAGTATTTCTCTTTTGTATAGAAATTCTTGAGTAAGAGCCTCTTATATATTTCTTAGCTTGTGATTTGTGGGTTCCGGGTTTTGAGAATGTTGTTAGCTTTGAGAATTGTTATGGTATGTGCCAAGTGGCACCTTAAACACCATTTTTATTTTATGATTCTAGTATTATTTACTTTCTTCCACAATTATGATTTATCATCCGCATTATTAGGCTTACCTAGTAATAGGAACTAGGTGTCATCACGACATGTTCATGGAGGATGAACTGGGGTCGTGACATTTAGCAATAAATTAAATATGTTTTTTAAGGAAATTTTATTTTGAATTGATAATTAAAGGGCAAACATGTTCTTATTTCAATTTCCATTAAGATTTCATTGAAAACCCATTTACAAATTCTACTTTTTAAATTTAATTATGATTCGGTTTGAATAAGTAAAGGACAATGTATTAATATGGCATGAATGGCAGTAAAGTGGGGCTACTGTGAAGCGTCGGTGGACAGAAGGGGTAGATTTTAATAAATGAGCAAAATGTATGTATTAATGTAAATGAGTCCTAAAATGTAGGGGTCAGCCTACAGTTTATGGACAAACTCAAAATAGCAGTAGTACTTTTTGTTTTTTTTAATCCGGTGTCTGTTATCTGAATTGGAGTTCGATTATATCCGTAATCACGCCATGTAGTACCCCATTCTAGGGAAGTGCTCCATACCAAATATTTTTCAATATTCAGAGCTTGAACCAGAAACCCTAATTTAAAAAAGTACAATCTCATCCGATACATCACATTCTTTGGTGGTCAAATTAGTATTTTTTGTTTCTGTGGACTGTGACTGTAGCTTTCAATTGCTATAAACTATGCCATTTCTACTTGTGCTGTTTTAAATTTTTCTTGGTGTAATAAGAAAATATATGCATAAACAAGTCAAATATCTGTATAAAATACACAAGAAACAATTGTAATAAGTTATCACTATCTAGACAGGCAAGATGTAATTGCAAATTAGAAAAGACAGTTCGATGTACAAAATATTCTCCGTTCATGCGTGTCTCGAGAACCCAAGGATATTGACGTAAATATTCTAGCTTAATATAAATATTAGCGACTAATTCAACAACTCAAACTCATAATCTATAAGCCAGACAATGAAAATTTTATCGTTACTTTAAGCTCTCGTTCCCAACTTGTAATTGTATTTATTTTGTTAAAGTATTTTTCTACCAAACATAAAAAGACAATGAAGGAGAAAAAGATTTTCAAGAAATCCACCATGTCAGTCTATTGTGAGAGTCAAACTGAACCTCCATTATGATCTTGTCCCAATAAAGCTTTTTTAATATGTCAAAAATATGAAAGAATGGTGATGATTTCATAGAACTTTCCATGAAAAATATGCTAGTTTAATAGGGGTTGATTTATAATATTGTTTACGAATTCACGTAAGTTCAATAATTTTTACTTAGATCTTTTATATTAATTAAATAATTTCTTAATCAATAAATATTTAACTGTATATTAATATAAGAAGGTGTAACATAAATTTATATCTTGTTTGGTTGATGGTATAACTATCAACCAAACATATTATAAAATTTAATCTTAGTCTTAATATAGTATATTACACTTTATTTCATCAAATTTGAAATTATATTATTTTACCTTTCAGGTAAAATAAATTAGTCTAAAAATAATAATCTCAAATAATTTAGTCTGCGTTTCAAACGACCTCTTGTTAGTTACTACAGTCTGCAGCTAAGAAAGAGACAACAGTGCTTTGGTAAGTTTGCACTGCACAATGCACATAATTAATATGAGGTCCTTTGTCTAGTTCTTGGAACTAGTCAAGGCTCTAGTATGAATACTAAATATCGAATAAAAATAAAGAAGGATTTATGTAAAGGTAAGCCACTCCATACAAGTCACATTTTCTATTGATTTATGCTACTGTTAAGCCTTTTTCAGTTAAACTTATATAATGAATGAGGGATAGATCCTAGCGAAAGATAATTAACTCTTGATTAATTAATGAATGATAAGTAAGAAAAGTTGAGTAAGGTTAAGCTCATAAACTCATTAAGATAATGAAAAAAATTTAATGTATATGATGAGCTTACACTCATTCTCTACATTGTTACTCAATAATATAAAACAAAGAAGAAAGAAAGAATTCACTAGTAATGACCACGTGGTATGTGTTTATCTATTCCATAACGATGGCTACAGAAAATGAATAGCATAGTTCTGAACATTCTCTCATTTTCGAGACGGATTCTCCAATTCCCATCCCCTATTAGTGAAGAAGTGTGTGATTTGGAAAATCCTATCCTTTCTTCGTTTTCTCACCTAGTATATATACTATATATTCTCATTTACACAGCGGTCATTAGCCAGAGTACCTATGTCATGTAACTGTATCACATATTGACCCTCTGAAGTGTCGTAGCATCCAATTCGCCGTACAAGCATTCTAAGTACATGACCTCGGTGGCGGCCGAGGTGCTTGCCGCTATAGCGTTGTACGAATACGACTTCGGCCCAAGTAACTTTTTATTGTTCCTCTTCATATAAATCTTATTTGGTCAGATTTCGACTCATACAATTACTTCTTTACCATATTGTACAAACACAAAAAGTATACAAAATCTTAAAGATCCTACATTGCCAGCTTCAACTTATGTCAAATGTCCGGTTGGAGGGGATATCATAGAGCCCCTCCTATATGTCTACTCACTTCTGAATTAATCGATGGATTTTCTTATTATAACCAATAATATTTTGTATTTATTACCACGATTAACTTTCATTTTGAGAACAGCTAAAAATATACTCATATTCTAATTATTTATAAGACCGAAAAATAAAAAAAAATAAAAAACGTGAAATAAGAAAATACTACCGAAAAAATTATTTTCCGACTACTATGATTTTTGTGCCAAGTAGTGAGTTTATATGATTTTGGTGAGAAAATAAAGTTGTACTCCCTCCGTTTCAATTTATGTGAACCCATTTGACTGGGCACGAAGTTTAAGAAAAGAGAGAAGACTTTTGATCTTGTGGTGTAAAATGAGGCACCTTTATTTTGTGTGGCTATAAATCATTGCATAAAGGTAAATTGTTTCCAAATAAGGAAAGGGGTCATTCTTTTTGGCACGGACTAAAAAGGAAATAGGTTCACATAAATTGAAACGGATGGAGTATGATTTTTGTGAAAAAAATCAAAATAAAATTATATGACTTTAGTAAAAAGAAATTATAACTAATTGTGAAATTTACCCTACTATTTCTCTATCGTTCTTACTTGCTCTTATGAAATGAAAGTCGAAAAGATAAAAATCAATAATTCACAATCACTCGTGAAACGTTAAGAACTACTAGTAAATTTTTTTTTCAAAAAATCAACTAATTTTTTCGAAAAATCAATTAATTTTTTCAAGTAGACCCATTTCCATTTACGTATCCCCACGAGAATAAATACCAACACAATATTTTTCTGACTATTTTCACATGGAAGGTGAAACAATACAAAATGCTCTCAAAGGTGAACCTTAAAAGATCCCATCTTTGAAAAAGGTTATTCTATTGTGTTTGATTGACCTTACAAGTAGGCAGGGCCGGGTATATTATTTTGGTTACATGTTCAATTGAATTCATAATTTTTTACGTATTTTTGATGCCGTCTTCTTTTACGCCGTAATATTTGTATCAATTTGTATATACTTTAACGATTGTATTTAGTATATGTTGTTACTTTCTACTGATGACTGTTCTATTGAGTATCTACAATTGTCAATATATCTATTAACTCTATCCACAAAAAAATAGGTAAATCATAAGATGTTACCTAACATTTTTCTTTGTTATCCGTTGAGATTTAGTACCTGTTTGGCCTTTTCTTTTCTTCCGAAAATCAGTGTTTGACCATAATTTCGACTTTTCACTTAAAGATAAGTTTCGAATTTTTTTGAAAATTCGAAAAACTCCAAAAAATATTTTATCACTCATAAAAATTTAAAAATAGCCTAAAATTATATTAATGTCAAACTATTTTCACTTAAATTTTTTAAATATTTTTTTCGGGATTTTACAATTCTTATATCAAAACGCCCACTTAAAGAGGGATTTTGAAGAGAACTTCATTGAGGTAAAATTTTGAACCTAAAACTTATTTCTACGCTATTATTTCATTGATTAGAGCTAGAATTTGTGGAAACTAAGGGTAAAAATTGGGGGAAGCTAGGGTTTTAGGATTGAAGACCTATGATTGAGGTTTGATGGGCCATTCGAGGCCGGATTTTTACTATAATTTTTAAAATATTTTTTTCGGAATTTTACAATTCTTACATCAAAACGCCCACTTCAACATTAGTCTCCCATAATTTTCATTCACTTCACTAATTACTAGATCATACCCTCGAGTGCCCATCTCCTATGCCATGTTTATGAGTGTTCTCTTTTTCTTTTTTCTTTTCACAAATATAGTGAAACAATCTTTGTGCTACATTTGGATGGATGTGTAGAACATGAGAAATTGAAGATAGAAAAGGCTACAATAAAGTGGATGAGCTTGTTAAAGAGAGTTCGAGGACATCTTTTGGATAAAGAATCTAATGCTCAAACTACGAAAAGGACTAAAATAGGCCCAAAAAGAAATAATATATAGTACTCCTAGAATGTGATATAAGAATAAGAATCACATTTTGCATTTTTTTGTGTCTTAATTAGGAGATATTCAATAAAATTATCGAGTCGATTCGAGCACTGAGAATAAAAAATCTTTTGTCAAAGACTATCGTAACATTCTTAGTGCCTATTTGGTGCTTATTTAAATTAATTGAGCAAATAAATTTTGAATACCAGATGATTAGTTAATTAATCAAGTATGAACGGAAAATGATTAATTATGACTCAGAATGTCTCGTATTATTATTTTTACTTTTCATTTTCTAGGCTGATGGATTGAATAGTATCCTTTTACACATGGTGGCTCGTGGATCATTCTAGGTGGCCATAAGGATATCTTGGGCAACTTGATGGGCTCGTTATATCCAAAAGAGTCCACAAGAATGCATAAAGAACCTGTAGCGGCTCAAATGAATTAGTTAGCCCAAGACAAGATATAGAGGGGAGACTTGCATCTATACCCGTTTTTTGGGACACGTTTTAACTTATATTTTTTTGCGAAAAAAAATTACAAACGTGCTCACTTTTCGCGTAACTTCAATATACGGGGTTGAAGTAGCAAAGGCAATGCACTGAAATTTTTTGTCCTAGATAATATGCATAAGTTAGTTAGTTTATTTGTAAAAACTTCAGCACTAAAATAGCTGAAGTTTTTGTCCTGAATTTATTAGTTTTGTCATAATTTTTTTTAAAAAAACTTCAGCAGAATATGCTGAAGTTATTTAGTTCATTTGTAAAAACATCAGTAGAAGATGCTAGGAATGGCAAACAGTGCGGCGCGGGGCGGGTTTTGGAAGTCTATTCAGCGGGCGTTAGGTACTCACGTGGAGTTGAGCACAACTTTTCACCCTCAGACGAACGGGCAGTCCGAGCGCACTATTCAGATATTAAAGGATATATGCGCTTGCATTATTGATTTCGGAGGGTCATAGGATCAGTTTCTATCGCTTGTAGAGTTTGCTTATAACAATAGTTGCCAGTCGAGTATTCAGATGGCTCCATGCGAGGCTTTGTATTGAAGGCAGTGTAGATCTCTAGTTGGTTGGTTAGAGCCCGGTGAGGCTAGGCCATTGGGGACAGATTTGGTTCGGGATGTTTTAGATAAGGTGAAGATGATCAGGAGAGACTTCATACAGCGCAATCGAGGTAAAAGCGTTATGTTGACAGTGTGATGACCCGACCCGTTGTCACGAGAATTACCATCCCGTTATGTTGTAAATACATGTTTTATGATTTTATATCAGTGTTAGAGTCTATCGGGTGAGTTAGGAGTGAATTGGATTGGAAATGAGGCATATAGCCTTTTTGAAGGAAACTTGAATATGGAAAGTCAACCTGGAGTTGACTATTAAGTTAGAGGGCTCGTAATCGGATTCCGATGATTTGGTTAGTTCCGGGAGGTGATTTGTGACTTAGGGGAGCAATCGGAATTGAATTTAGAGGTCCGGTGTAGAAATAGGCTTGAATTGGCTAAGGTTGAATTTTGGTGAAATCTGAACGGTAGGTGAAATTTCAGGTCATTCGGACGTTGTTTAGTCGGGTTTATGATTGATTGTGTAATTCAGAATGTTTTAAGGAATTTAGGCTTGAATTCGATGCGAATTATGAGTTTTGATGTTGTTAGACGTGTTTTGAGGATTTGAGCAAGTTCGAATAAGGTATTAAGATGTGTTGGTGTGTTTGGATGAGGTCCCGGGGCCTCGGGGTGTTTTCGGATGGTTAAACGGGAGAAAATGTGGAAAATTGCAGGTTTGGGGTTCTGGTTCTGTTGTTTTCGCTCCTGCGGAAATGGGGGCGCAGGAGCGAGTCCGCAGGAGCGGACAAGAAGGCGCAGAAGCGGAGAAGACCGCTGAAGCGGAGATTGGCTCGCAGGGGCGGCTTCGTTGGTGCGAGAAGGAGACCGCAGAAGCGGTCAAGAGGCGAGATGGGAAGTCCGTAGAAGCGGAAGGTCGATCGCATAGGCGAGTCCGCAGAAGCGGACTCTTGATCGTAGAGGCGGAAAACCCCACAGGAGCGAAAGAATTTCCGTAGAAGCGGACGCGCAGGAGCGGTCCAGGGATCGCAGGAGCGGAATTGGCCAAATAGGCTTGGGTTCGCAGAAACGACCAATTGGTCGCAGAAGCGGTTCCGCAGGGCCGGCAAATGGTCCGCAGAAGCGAAAATCGCAGTGAATTAATTGTATCAGAAGTTAGAAAATTTCAGAAACATTTCACACATTTGGGTCTCGGCTTTAGAGGCGATTTGGGCGATTTTGAAGAGAAACTTAAGGGAAATCATCAGGTAATCAACTATGGACTTAAACTATGATTAGTATTGGTAATATTATGCCATTATATCATGAAAATGGAGGAATTTGGGGTAATTTATGGAGGATTTAGCCCTAGGCTTGAAGTTTAGAAAATCAAGGTTTTGAATGGGCAAATGGAGTCCGAATTTGGTAAAATTAATATGCTTAGACTCGTATCGAGATGAGGGTTCCGAATATGTGACTTTTGTAATTTTTCGACAAGTGTACCGAAAGTCGGGTTTTGACAACTTTGGGAATTTTGATGTAAATTGAGTTGTATTGATTGGGTGTCGTCCCATTGGCCTAATTTGTTGTGTTTCTACTGTATTTGATCAGATTCTACGCGTGCAGAGCTTGATTCTCGTGACAAGGGCATTGCGGATTAGTCGTCGCGCCGTATTGAGGTGAGTAATAGATGTGGGTGATGACCAGCGGGTCCCATTGGCCTAATTTGTTGTGTTCTACTGGAGGAGGCCCATAGCTCGCGGTATTCTATCCATCTCGGAGCCGCGAAGATGTATCAAGATTTGAAACAGCACTATTGGTGGAGAAAGATGAAAATGGACATTGTCAGACATGTAGCACGGTGCCTCAACTGTCAGCAGGTTAAGTACGAGCATCAGAGGCCCGGCGGTGTATTTCAGCGCATTGTTATTCCCGAGTGGAAATGGGAGAGGATCACTATGGACTTTGTTACTGGGACTCCCTCGGACGGCGAGGAAGTTTGATTCGGTATGGGTGATTGTGGATAGACTGACCAAGTCAGCTCACTTCATTCCAGTTAGTACTACCTACTCATCGGAGCGGTTGGCGACGATCTTTATTCGAGAGATTGTTCGGTTGCATGGAGTCCCAGTGTCTATCATATCCGACAGGGGTACTCAGTTCACTTCTCAGCTTTATAGAGCATTTCAGCGAGAGATGGGTACACGGGTTGAGTTGAGTACAACATTTCACCCCCAGACAGACGGACAGTCTGAGCGTACTATTCAGATTTTGGAGGATATGTTGCGAGCATGTGTGATTGACTTTGGTGGTTCGTGGGATGAGTTCCTACCACTTGCTGAGTTTGCCTACAACAACGGTTATCAGTCGAGTATTCAGATGGCCCCGTATGAGGCATTGTATGGCAGGCGGTGTAGATCCCCCGTGGGATGGTTTGAGCCTGGTGAGGTTAGATTGATAGGGACTGAGTTAGTCCAGGATGCTCCGGATAGAGCAAAGTTGATCCAGGAGAGGCTTCGTACAGCACAGTCTCGTCAGAAGAGTTATGCGGACCGTAGAGTTCGAGAGTTGTCTTTCATGGTTGGTGACAGAGTATTGTTGAAGGTTTCACCTATGAAGGGTGTCATGAGGTTTGGGAAGAAAGGAAAGTTGAGTCCTAGGTACATTGGTCCTTTTGAGATACTCGGGAGGGTTGGAGAGGTGGCATATGAGTTAGCCTTGCCGCCCAGCTTATCCAGCGTTCATCCAGTATTCCATGTATCTATGCTCCGGAAGTACATTGGAGATCCGTCTCATGTATTAGATTTCAGTACCATTCAGCTTGATGGTGATCTATCCTATGATGTGGAGCCTATTGCCATTTTGGGACGTCTAGAAACATTATTGTTCTCCATTTTTATAGTTACCATAATGATGACTATTATTATTTTTTCATTTGTCACAACAATATTCATTTGTCATCCACTTGTCTCTATTTAGACTTATTATGCCAGCTACCATATTCACTTCAAGAATGTGACGACCCGGCCCGTCGTCACGAGAATTACCACCCCGTTATATTGTAAATACATGTTTTATGATTTTATATCGGTGTTAGAGTCTATCGGGTGAGTTAGGAGTGAATTGGATTGGAAATGAGGCATATAGCCTTTGTGAAGGAAACTTGAATAAGGAAAGTCAACCCGGAGTTGACTATTTGGTTACGGGGCTCGGAATCGGATTCTAATGATTCGGTTAGTTCCGAGAGGTGATTTGTGACTTAGGGAACGATCGGAATTGAATTTGGAGGCCCGGTGTAGAAATAGGCTTGAATTGGCTAAGGTTGAATTTTGGCGAAATCCGAACGGTAGGTGAGATTTTGATCCGGGGGTCGGAATGGAATTCTGACAGTTGCAGTAGTTCCGTTAGGTGATTTTGGATGTGCCTGCAAAATTTCAGGTCATTCGGACATTGTTTAGTCGGGTTTATGATTGATTGTGTAATTCGGAATGTTTTAAGGAATTTAGGCTTGAATTCGATGCGAATTATGGGTTTTGATGTTGTTAGACGTGTTTTGAGTATTTGAGCAAGTTCGAATAAGGTATTAAGATGTGTTGGTGTGTTTGGATGAGGTCCCGGGGGCCTCGGGGTGTTTTCGGATGGTTAAACGGGAGAAAATGTGGAAAAATTGCAGGCTTGTGTTCTGGCTCCTGCGGAAATGGGGGCGCAGGAGCGAGTCCGCAGGAGCGGACAAGAAGGCGCAGAAGCGGAGAAGACCGCTGAAGCGGAGATTGGCTCGCAGGGGCGGCTTCGCTGGTGCGAGAAGGAGACCGCAGAAGCGGTCAAGAGGCGAGATGGGAAGTCCGCAGAATCGGAAGGTCGATCGCATAGGCGAGTCCGCAGAAGCGGACTCTTGATCGCGGAGGCGGAAAGGACCGCAGGGGCGGAAGAATTCCCGCAGAAGCGGACGCGCAGGAGCGGTTCGTGGATCGCAGGAGCGGAATTGGCCAAATAGGCCTCGGTTCACAGAAGTGACCAATTGATCGTAGAAGCGGTTCCGCAGGGGCGGAAAATGGTTCGCAGAAGCGAAAATCGCAGTGAGTTAAGTGTATCAGAAGTTAGAAAATTTCAGAAACATTTCACACATTTGGGTCTCGGCTTTAGAGGCAATTTGGGCGATTTTGAAGAGAAACTCAAGGGAAATCATCAGGTAATCAACTATGGACTTAAACTATGATTAGTATTGGTAATATTATGCCATTATATCATGAAAATGGAGGAATTTGGGGTAATTTATAGAGGATTTAGCCCTAGGCTTGAACTTTAGAAAATCAAGGTTTTGAATGGGCAAATGGAGTCCGAATTTGGTAAAATTGATATGCTTAGACTCGTATCGAGATGAGGGTTCCGAATATGTGACTTTTGAAATTTTTCGACAAGCGTACCGAAATTCGGGTTTTGACAACTTTGGGAATTTTGATGTAAATTGAGTTGTATTGATTGGGTGTCGTCCCATTGGCCTAATTTGTTGTGTTTCTACTGTATTTGATCAGATTCTACGCGTGCGGAGCTTGATTCTCGTGGCAAGGGCATTGCGGATTAGTCGTCGCGCCGTATTGAGGTGAGTAATAGATGTGGGTGATGACCAGCGGGTTCGAAACCCCGGTATACCACTTTGTGACGCTGTATAGCGGCGAGACACGTACTCTCTTGTGAGTGCGGGGTCGATTCTGATTGGGGACTATGGCTTAGTCCGACTTGTTGATACTGTATTATGATATTAGGCTATTTTTGAGCCGTCGAACCTCCTTCTCGGATGGTTGCATATTATATATTGTGATAATGGCCACTCTTGAGCCGAGGAACCCCTTTCTTGGGCGGTTGAGTATAATTGTGGGCTGTGAGCCAGTTATTGGATCCCGCGAGGATCGTTATCATTGTATTATCATATTGACATGCTAGTTACTACCAGTCCGTAGCTATTTCTGTTATCATGCTATTTCCAATCTCCGGAACTTGGTATTACTGTTTTTCCAACTGAAAAATGATAAAAAGGTTTTCAAAACTACTTTTGAGCCTGCGAGGCTGTATTTGCATATTAGCTGACTGGTAGTGGATCGGGCTGCGCGCCGCAGCAGTATATATGTTGGATCGGACTGCACGCCGCAGTGATATTGTGCTTGGGCTGTAGGAGCCCCTCCGGAGTCTGAACCCCCACAGTGAGCACGGGTACCCAAATTAGATCGGGCTACGCGCCGTAGCGGTCATATCATGTATTGCATTGCATTTAGCTACATCTGCTAGCTGTTATACTGTTTTGCTTGGTACTTGTTGGTACAGGTACAGTCGATATTGATTCTGTGACAGGGTAATTGATTACAACTTTACTTAGTGCTTTATTGCGGATTTCTTATCTGCGCTGTCTTACCCCTGTTTATTACCACTGAGTCTGGCAGTACTCATTTTACTCCATGCACCTTGTGTGCAGATCCAGGTACCTCTCAGCAGTGATCCAGTAGCTGTGCGAGGCGACGTCTGTGGGATATACGAGGTAGCTGCAGAATCTGCAGGACCCCATATTCCTTCTTACTGCTTTGATTCTGTATCGACATTGTTTTCCGTACTTGGTATCTTGTAAACTATCATTTACTCATGTTTAGTAGAGGCTCATGACTCTTGACCATTCGGTCTATGGGAGTTGATGTATTATGGGACTTGGTTCCCCGTTTTCGTTATATGTATCATTGTTGCTTCATGAATTAATATGCTTAAATGGGTTAAAGAGAGATTCTAGCTCCGTTGTTAATATTGATTGGTCGGGCTGGCTTAGCAATGTGCTGGGTGCCATCACGACCGGATTCGGGGTCGTGACAAGTTGGTATCAGAGCCTAGGTTTACTAGGCCTCGTGAGTCTTGAGCCGGTTAGTAGAGTCTTGTGGATCGGTACGGGGACGCCTGTACTTATCCTCGGGAGGCTGCGAACCTTTAGGAAAACTTCACTTTTCTTGAACTCTGTCGTGCGATCTTGTTGTTCTGAGAACTGAACTTCTATATTCTATTCTCTCGCAGATGGCGAGAACGCGAGCATCAGGACGAGGTGGACGAACTCCATTGCCACATGTTAGAGGCCGTGGGCGCGGTCGTGCTAGAGGTAGAGGTAGGGTGGCTGAGGCAGTGCCAACTGACCCGCCTGTTGTACCAGTTCAGGAGCAGCCCCCAGTGGTTGATGCTCCAGCAGCCCCAGTTCAGGGCCAGACTGTATCTATTGCTATTCCTGGTCTTCAGGAGACTCTTGCTCAGATATTATCGGTGTGTTCCGGTTTGGCTCAGGTAGTCTCAGCTACTGCTACTGTAGCGACATCTTAGTCAGGGGGTGGTCAGCAGACCCCTGCAGCCCGCACAGCTGACCCGGTTGTTCAGGGACTTCAGACACCAGAGGCGGTCCCCGCTCATATGGTTGCACCGGTTATTCCTCCAGCTGCACCAGCTCCAGCTCCAGAGCATATGGTCCAGGTTATGCTCGATGACGAGCAGCATCATCTTGAGAGATTTGGTAGACTTTAGCCACCCTATTTCAGTGGCGTTGAGGGCGAGGATGCCCAGGGTTTCTTGGACAAGTGTCAGAGGATGTTGCGGACGGCTGGTATTCTCGAGTCCAGCGGAGTTTCATTTACTACCTTTCAGTTCACTGGTCCCGCATTTGATTGGTGGGAAGAGTTTGAGAGGCGTAGGCCTGCAAGAGCAGCACCCCTTACTTGGCAGCAGTTCTCCACCCTCTTTTTGGAGAAATATGTGTCGCAGTCTCACAGAGAGGAGCTGCACCGACAGTTTGAGTGGCTAATCCAGGGGGATATGACAGTGACCCAGTAAGAGTTGAAGTATACACAACTGGCTAGACATGCCACATGGATGATCCCGCCAGATCGAGAAAGGATCAGGAGATTTGTGGATGGCCTCAACCATCCGATACATGTTTTGATGGATAGAGAGAGGATGAAAGCAACTTCTTTTGAGGAGGTAGTTGATATGGCTCACCAGAATGAGACAGATCGTCGTTGGGATCATGATAAGAGAGAGGCTAAGAGGCCTCGAGGTTCAGGTAACTACAGTGGTGCTCCATCTAAGAGCTAGTTTCAGTAGGGTAGAGGGCGTTCTTTCAGGCCTCATCAGATAGGTCGCCTATAGCACAGTAGGGCTTCTTATGGCCATGACCGTCAGGGATATCAATTGGGCCCGTCTTCACTTAGTTCCCTTCTGGCCCAGAGTTCTACTCCTGAGTTCTTCGGCCCAGGGTTCTTTTCGCGGCGAGGGGTTCCATTCGGTCCCCTTCTCCAGCACTGGTGCATGTTATGAGTGTGGTGAGTTTGGCCACGTGAGGAGACAGTGCCCTCGACTCCGTAGGGACAGGACTCAGCAGAGGGATCAACCTTCATCTTCAGCACCATCTCAGTCTAGTAGAGGTGGAGGTCAGTCTTCTCGTGGTCGCCCAGGGGCGAGGAGAGATCTGGTGGAGGCCAGGCACGGTTCTATGCACTTCCCGACAGGCGTGATGCAGTTGCCTCCGATGCAGTGATTACAGGTATCATTTCTGTCTGTCACAGAGATGCCTCCGTTCTATTTGATCCAGGGTCCACATATTCATACGTGTCCTCTTATTTTGCACATCATTTGGGTGCGACTCGTGGTAGTCTTGATTTACTTGTTCATGTATCCACCCCCGTGGGTGATACGATTGTTGTGGATCATGTCTATAGATCCTGTGTTATATCTATTGGGGGTCTGGAGACCCAGGCAGATTTGTTATTGTTGGGGATGGTGGACTTTGATGTTATATTGGGTATGGACCGGTTGTCTCCGTACCATGCTATATTGGACTGTCATGCTAAGACAGTTACGTTGGCCATTCCTGGTATTTCTCATATCGAGTGGCGGGGTTCGACCGATTTCGTCCCTAGCCGTGTTATTTCGTTCTTAAAAGCTCAGAAGATGGTTGAAAAAGGGTGTTTATCGTACTTAGCTTTTGTGAGAGATGTGGGAGCCGAGTCTCCTAGCATTGATTCTGTACCTGTTGTGAGGGACTTCCCAGATGTATTCCCCTCAGACCTGCCGGGCATGCCGCCAGACAGGGATATTGATTTTGGCATTGACTTGGTGCCGGGCACTCAGCCCATATCCATTCCTCCTTATCGGATGGCACCGGCCGAGTTGAAAGAACTGAAAGAGCAGCTTCAAGAGCTTCTGGATAAGGATTTCATCCGCCCTAGTGTGTCTCCGTGGGGTGCGCCGGTATTATTTGTTAAAAAGAAAGATGGTTCCATGCGAACGTGTATTGATTATAGGCAATTGAACAAAGTGACAGTGAAGAACAAGTACCCTCTACCGCGCATAGATGATTTGTTTGATCGGTTACAGGGTGCGAGGGTGTTTTCTAAGATCGATCTTCGTTCAGGCTATCATCAGCTGAAGATCAGGGACTCGGATATTATGAAGACTGCATTCAGGACCCGATATGGTCATTATGAGTTCCTTGTGATGTCGTTTGGGCTGACCAACGCCCCAGCAGCATTTATGCATCTGATGAACAGTGTGTTCATGCCTTATTTGGATTTATTTGTGATTGTGTTCATTGATGACATTCTAGTCTACTCCCGTAGTCAGGAGGAGCATGCTCAACATTTGAGTATTGTGTTGGAGAGATTGAGGGAGGAGAAGCTATATGCTAAATTCTCCAAGTGCGAGTTTTGGCTCGAGTCCGTAGCATTTCGGGGACATGTGGTGTCTCGTGATGGTATTCAGGTTGATCCGAAGAAGATAGAGGCGGTGCAGAGTTGGCCTAGACCGTCCACAGCTACAGAGATCAGGAGTTTTCTTGGTTTGGCGGGATATTATCGCCGGTTTGTTCAGGGATTTTCATCCATTGCTTCTTCATTGACTAAATTGACCCGGAAGGGTGCACCATTCGTGTGGTCGGATGAGTGCGAGGAGAGCTTTCAGAAGCTCAAGACAGCTTTGACCACAGCTCCAGTGTTAGTATTGCCATCAGCTTCAGGTTCATATACTTTTTGCTGTGATGCCTCGAGAGTGGGGATAGGTTGCATGTTGATGCAGGAAGGTAAGGTGATTGCTTATGCTTCTCGGCAGTTGAAGCCATATGAGAAGAACTATCCCGTTCATGATTTGGAGCTAGCCGCCATTGTTCATGCATTGAAGATTTGGAGGCACTATTTGTATGGTGTGTCTTGTGAGGTGTATACCTACCATCATAGTCTCCAGCACTTGTTCAAATAGAAAGACCTTAATTTGAGATAGCGGAGATGGCTTGAGTTGCTCAAGGATTATGACATTTTCATTCTATATCATCCGGGAAGGCCAATGTGGTGGCCGATGCTTTGAGCCGGAAGGCGGTCGGTATGGGGAGCTTGGCATACATACCAGCTGAGGAGAGATCATTTGCTTATGATGTTTAGGTGCTAGCCAATCGGCTAGTGAGGTTAGACATTTCAGAGCCCAACAGGGTGTTGGCTTGTGTTGTATCTCGGTCATCTCTATATGATCGTATTCGTGAGCGCCAGTATGATGATCCACATTTGGCTGTCCTGAGGGACAGAGTTCAGCATGATGATGCTATAGATGTCACCATTGATAGTGACGGCGTATTGAGGATGCAGGGCCGGATATGCGAGCCCAATGTTGATGGCCTTCGTGAGTTGATTCTGGAGGAGGCCCATAGCTCGCGGTTATTCTATCCATCCAGGAGCCGCGAAGATGTATCAAGATTTGAAACAGCACTATTGGTGGAGAAAGATGAAAATGGACATTGTCGGACATGTAGCACGGTGCCTCAATTGTCAGCAGGTTAAGTACGAGCATCAGAGGCCCGGTGGTGTATTTCAGCGCATTGATATTCCTGAGTGGAAATGGGAGAGGATCACTATGGACTTTGTTACTGGACTCCCTCGGACGGCGAGGAAGTTTGATTCTGTATGGGTGATTGTGGATAGATTGACCAAGTCAGCTCACTTCATTCCAGTTAGTACTACCTACTCACCGGAGCGGTTGGCAGCGATCTTTATTCGAGAGATTGTTCGCTTGCATGGAGTTCCAGTGTCTATCATATCCGACAGGGGTACTCAGTTCACTTCTCAGTTTTGGAGAGCATTTCAGCGAGAGATGGGTACACGGGTTGAGTTGAGTACAACATTTCACCCCCAGACAGACGGACAGTCTGAGCGTACTATTCAGATTCTGGAGGATATATTGCGAGCATGTGTGATTGACTTTGGTGTCTCGTGGGATGAGTTCCTACCACTTGCTGAGTTTGCCTACAACAACAGTTATCAGTCGAGTATTCAGATGGCCCCGTATGAGGCATTGTATGGCGGGCGGTGTAGATCCCCCGTGGGATGGTTTGAGCCTGGTGAGGTTAGATTGATAGGGACTGAGTTAGTCCAGGATGCTCTGGATAGAGCAAAGTTGATCCAGGAGAGGCTTCGTACAGCACAGTCTCGCCAGAAGAGTTATGCGGACCGTAGAGTTCGAGAGTTGTCTTTCATGGTTGGTGACAGAGTATTGTTGAAGGTTTCACCTATGAAGGGTGTCATGAGGTTTGGGAAGAAAGGAAAGTTGAGTCCTAGGTACATTGGTCCTTTTGAGATACTCGGGAGGGTTGGAGAGGTGGCATATGAGTTAGCCTTGCCGCCCAGCTTATCCAGCGTTCATCCAGTATTCCATGTGTCTATGCTCCGGAAGTACATTGGAGATCCATCTCATGTATTAGATTTCGGCACCATTCAGCTTGATGGTGATCTATCCTATGATGTGGAGCCTATTGCCATTTTGGGACGTCAGGTGAGGAAATTGAGGTCTAAGGAGATTGCATCGGTTAAGGTTCAGTGGAGAGGTCGACCCGTGGAGGAGGCCACTTGGGAGATCGAGCGGGAGATGCGAAGCAGATATCCTCACTTGTTTGAGACTTCAGGTATGATTCTTGACTCGCTCGAGGACGAGCGTTTGCTTAAGTGGGGGAGAATGTGACGACCCGGCTCGTCTTTACGAGAATTACCACCTCGTTATGTTGTAAATACATGTTTTATGATTTTATATCAGGTGTTAGAGTCTATCGGGTGAGTTAGGAGTGAATTGGATTGGAAATGAGGCATATAGCCTTTGTGAAGGAAACTTGAATAAGGAAAGTCAACCCGGAGTTGACTATTTGGTTAGAGGGCTCGGAATCGGATTTTGATGATTCGGTTAGTTCCGGGAGGTGATTTGTGACTTAGGGGAGCGATCGGAATTGAATTTGGAGGCCCGGTAATAGGCTTGAATTGGCTAAGGTTGAATTTTGGCAAAATCCGAACAGTAGGTGAGATTTTGATCCGGGGGTCGGAATGGAATTCCGACAGTTGCAATAGTTCTATTAGGTGATTTTGGATGTGCCTGCAAAATTTCAGGTCATTCGGACGTTGTTTAGTCGGGTTTATGATTGATTGTGTAATTCGGAATGTTTTAAGGAATTTAGGCTTGAATTCGATGCGAATTATGGGTTTTGATGTTGTTAGACGTGTTTTGAGGATTTGAGCAAGTTTGAATAAGGTATTAAGATGTGTTGGTGTGTTTGGATGAGGTCCCGGGGGCCTCGGGGTGTTTTCGGATGGTTAAACGGGAGAAAATGTGGAAAAATTGCAGACTTGTGTTCTAGTTCTGTTGTTTTCGCTCCAACGGAAATGGGGGCGCAGGAGCGAGTCCGCAGGAGCGGACAAGAAGGCGCAGAAGCGAAGAAGACCACTGAAGCGGAGATTGGCTCGCAGGGGCGGCTTCGCTGGTGCGAGAAGGAGACCGCAGAAGCGGTCAAGAGGCGAGATGGGAAGTCCGTAGAAGCGGAAGGTCGATCGCCTGGGCGAGTCCGCAGCAGCGGACTCTGGAGCGCAGAGGCGAAAGTCACCGCATGAGCGGTAATGTTTTCGCGGAAGCGGACGCGCGGAAGCGGTCTTATGTTCGCAGAAGCGGAATTGGCCGGCTAGGCCTGGAATCGCAGAAGCGACCATCTGGTCGCGGATACGGACTCGCAGGAGCGGAATTCTATCCGCAGAAGCGAAAATCGCAGTGAGTTAATTGTATCGAAGTTAGAAAATTTCAGAAACATTTCACACATTTGGGTCTCGGCTTAAGGAGGCGATTTGGGCGATTTTGAAGAGAAACTCAAGGGAAATCATCAGGTAATCAACTATGGACTTAAACTATGATTAGTATTGGTAATATTATGCCATTATATCATGAAAACTGAGGAATTTGGGGTAATTTATAGAGGATTTAGCCCTAGGCTTGAACTTTAGAAAATCAAGGTTTTGAATGGGAAAATGGAGTCCGAATTTGGTAAAATTGACATGCTTAGACTCGTATCGAGATGAGGGTTCCGAATATGTGACTTTTGTAATTTTTCGACAAGCGTACCGAAAGTCGGGTTTTGACAACTTTGGGAATTTTGATGTAAATTGAGTTGTATTGATTGGGTGTCGTCCCATTGGCCTAATTTGTTGTGTTTCTACTGTATTTGATCAAATTCTACACGTGCGGAGCTTGATTCTCGTGGCAAGGGCATTGCGGATTAGTCGTCGCGCCGTATTGAGGTGAGTAATAGATGTGGGTGATGACCAGCGGGTTCGAAACCCCGGTATACCACTTTGCGACGCTGTATAGCGGCGAGACACGTACTCTCTTGTGAGTGCGGGGTCGATTGTGATTGGGGACTATGGCTTAGTCCGACTTGTTGATACTGTATTATGATATTAGGCTATTCTTGAGCCGTCGAACCTCCTTCTCGGATGGTTGCATATTATATATTGTGATAATGGCCACTCTTGAGCCGAGGAACCCCTTCTTGGGCGGTTGAGTATACTTGTGGGCCGTGAGCCAGTTATTGGATCCCGCGAGGATCGTTATCATTGTCTTATCATATTGACATGTTAGTTACTACCAGTCCGTAGCTATTTCTTTTATCATGCTATTTCCAATCTCTGGAACTTGGTATTACTGTTTTTTTCAACTGAAAAATGATAAAAAGGTTTTCAAAATTACTTTTGAGCCTGCGAGGCCGTATTTGCATATTAGCCGACCGGTAGTGGATCCGGCTGCGCGCCGCAACAAGTATATATGTTGGATCGGACCGCACGCCGCGAGTGATATTGTGCTTGGGTCTGCAGGAGCTCCTCCGAGTCCGAATCCCCACGGTGAGCACGAGTACCCAAATTGGATCGAGCTACGCGCCATAGCGGTCATATCATGCATTGCATTGCATTTAGCTACATCCGCTAGTTGTTATACTGGTTTTGCTGGTACTTGTTGGTACAGGTACGGTCGATATTGATTCTGTGACGGGGTAATTGATTACGGCTTTACTTAGTGCTTTATTGCGGATTTCTTATCTCGCTGCGTCGTCTTACCCTTGTTTATTATCACTGAGTCCGGCGGTACTCATTTTACTCCCCGCACCTTGTGTGCGGATCCGTGTACCTCTCAGCAGTGATCCGATAGCTGTGCGAGGCGACTTTCGTGGGATATACGAGGTAGCTGCAGATTCCGCAGGACCCGATATTCCTTCTTATTGTCTTTGATTCTGTATCGACATTATTTTTCGTACTTGGTATCTTGTAAACTATCATTTACTCATGTTCAAGTAGAGGCTCATGACTCTCGACCCTTCGGTCTATGGGAGTTGATGTATTATGGGACTTGGTTCCCCGTTTTCGTTATATGTATCATTGTTGCTTCATGAATTAATATGCTTAAATGGGTTAAAGAGAGATTCTAGCTCCGTTGTTAATATTGATTGGTCGGGCTGGCTTAGCAATGTGCTGGGTGCCATCACGACCGAATTCGGGGTCGTGACAGACAGGAAGGTTCGAGATGTGTCCTACATGATTGGTGAGAAGGTTCTGTTGAAGGTTTCGCCCACGAAACTGTGTTATGAGATTTGGAAAGAAAGGAAAGTACGCCGTTCATTGGGCCTTTTGAGGTACTTAGGAGGATTGGGTAGGTGGCTTATGAGCTTGCTTTGCCACCCAGTCTGTCGAGTGTGCATCCGGTGTTCCAAGTTTCTATGATCCGGAAGTATATCAGAGACCCGTCTCATGTTCTGGATTTCTGCACGGTTCAGTTGGAGGGTGATTTGACTAATGATGTAGAGCCAACAACTATTTTGGAGCATTAGGTTCGGAATTTGAGATCAAAAGATATAGCTTCGGTGAAGGTACAATGGAGAGGTCGGCCAGTGAAGGCAACTACCTGGGAGACCGAGTGGGAGATGTGGAGCAGATATCCTCACTTGTTTGTGGCTTTAGGTATGTTTCTTGACTCTTTCGAGGATGAACGTTTGTTTAAGTTGGGAGGATGTGATGACCCGGCTAGTCTTCTCATGAGTGTTACCGTTCCGTTTCTCTCATTTCTATTTCTTTATGTTTTGTTTTTCCGTATTTTTAGGTATCGGGTTGGTCGGATTGAATTCAGATTGGTTTTGGTGAAATTTGAAACACTTAGTCTCTTTTAAGAAGGCTTAAGTTGGAAAAGTTAACTCAATGTTGACTTACATGTTAGAGGGCTCGGATGTGAGTTTCTGATGGTTCGGTTAGCTTCGGGAGGTGATTTGGGACTTAGGAGTGTTATCGGAATGGGTTTTGGAGGTTCGAGAAGATTTAGGCTTGAATTAGCGAAGTTGATATTTTGGCAATTTTCGGGTGGCAGGCGAAATTTTGATATAAGGTTCGGAATGAAATTTCGAGAGTTGTAATAGATTTATTATGTCATTTGGGATGTGTGTGCAAAATTATAGGTTATTTGGATGCGATTTGGTTGGGCTTTTGATCAAAAGCGGAATTTGGAAGTTTGTAGCAACTTAGGCTTGAATCCGAGGTGTTTTGTTTTGGTGTTGTTTGAAGTGTATTGATGATTGGAACAAGTTTGAATAAGGTATTAGGATATGTTTATACTTTTGGTTGAGGTCACGGGGGCTTTGGAGTGATTTTGGGTGGTTAACGGAGAGGTTGAGGTGTCATTGCAGCTGCTGAGATTGCTGCTTCTGGTGTTTTGCACCTGCGGTTTGGGGACCGCAGGTGCGGCTCCGCATGTGCGGAAGGGGAGCCGCATAAACTGTTTTGAGATGAAGGGTGAAAATTACACAAGGATAGACAAGTCACTTACCTCGAACCAGCTCAATATCACTAGAAACCGCGCCTTTGCCACGAGTATCCGACTCCAAATGGCCAAAATCTATTCAATTCAATTACATATCGTAAATAATATTGCAAACAACTGATTCCTCTATTAAATTTAAAGCTAGGGCACGAAAATAGGTAAAATGATCAAAATTCTCCTCCAGCTAACATCTCAGAATCGAATAATTTTCACGTTTTCAGAACCCTCGTGCTCGCACGAGTCTAACCATATAAAAATCTCCCAAACCAGAGGTCAAATGCCCCCTCAAAACCCCATAGTTAGGTCTAAGAAGTTTTACCACTTTTCATTAAAAAAATACAAAATTAAAGGGTGAATTCGCGATTAGATTAATGGGTTTTAGTCATAGGAGTGTAGAGAATCGTTACCCAGTGACTGCCCTTGAAATTGCTCCCAAATCCGAGCTCCAAACCTTGAGTTTTGATTAAAAACTGCAAAACCTCATTTTTGAATGTTAAGTAGTGTTCAGGTAACTAAAGCATCGTGAACGCGGCAGGTATTGCGCGTTCGCGGAGAAGGAAAATATAAGGGCCCCAAAATGCCCTTGGCAATCGCGAAGGAAGGGATGTGAACGCGAAGGCCTAGTCCAGAAAACTATGTGAACGCGATCAGATACATGCGAACGCGTTGAAGAAAATGAAAGGGCTAGAAATTTTCCCTACGCGAACGCGAGGATGGCCACACAATCGCGATGGAGAAACTTAAAAACCTACCAAACGCGGTGGCTTCTACGCGAACGCGTAGAAGGAATCAGACCTGCAATTTGTTTCTGCAACAAATCCAACTTCAAATTGCCCCGTTGAGCATCCGAAACACCCCCGAGGCCCTCGGGACCTCAACCAAACCTACAGAAACATCCCATAACGTCATTCAAACTTGTACCAATCCTAAACCACCTAAGACAATGACGGAAACACGAATTTAGCGAAGATTCAAGCCTAAGAACTTCAAATTCCAACCAAACACACTTTCGATCAAAAACCTAACCAAACCTCGCCCGAATGACCTCAAATTTTGTACGCACATCCCAAATGACATGACAGAGCTGCAACAACTTCCGAAATTCAAATTTGAATGTCGGATCAAAAACTCACTATCGAACTGAAAATCTCAAAAATTTGAACTTCGACATTTCAAGCCTAAATGAGCTAGGAACCTCCAAAATACATTCTGAACACGCTCCCAACCCCGAAACCGCCTAATAGAGCTAATAGAACCATCAAATCACCATTTTGAGGTCGTCTTCACATTGTTCCGAATACAGATAATTTTTCAACTCTTATGCTCTCATTTAGGGACTACGTGTCCCAAAATACTCCGAAATCCCAACACCGAATGTCCAGGCAATCCAAAATAGTAGAAATGAACTTAGGGGAAGCATTTAATAGGGGATCGAGGTGTAAATTCCAGAAACGACCGGCCAGGTCGTTACATCCTCCTACCCTTAAACATTCGTTCATCCTCAAACGAGCATAGTGAGCATACCTGGAGTAGTGAAAAGATGAGGGTACTGGCTGCGCATATCTTGCTCGATCTCCCAAGTCGCCTTCTTGGCCGGCTGACCCCCACTGCACCTTCACTGAAGCTATGTTTGACCTCAACTTTCTAATCCACCTGTCCAAAATAGCCAATGCTCCTCAACATAGGATAGATCCTTGTCCAACTGGACTGAACTGAAATCCAACACGTGCGACGGATCAGCATGACATCTCTGAAGCATCGAAACATGAAATACCGGATGAACTTTGGCTAGGCTGGGAGGTAAGGAAATCTCATAAGCAACCTCCCCAAACTCACCTCAAGATCTCAAAAGGGCCAATAAACTTCGGACTCAGCTTCCTTTTCTTCCCAAACCTCATGACACCCTTCATAGGCGAGACCGAAGCAGAACCCGCTCACCAATCATATATGCAACATCACGAACCTTCTTGTTCACGTAACTCTTCTATCTAGACTAGGCTGCACGGAGTCTTTCCTTAATCACCTTAATGTTCTCCATTGTGTCTTGGACTATCTCTGTACCCATTAGCTTGGCCTCCCCGGCTCAAACCAACCCACCGGAGATCTACACCTCCTCCCATATAAAGCCTCATACGATGCCATCTAAATGCTGAACTGATAATTGTTGTTATAAGCAAACTCTGCCAGTGGCAGGAATTGATCCCATTACCCTCCAAACTCAATCATGCACAGAGCATATCGTCCAGAATCTGAATAGTGCGCTCAGACTGTCCGTCCGTATAGGGGGTGAAATGTTGTGCTCAGCTCCACCCGAGTTCCTAATTCCTGTTGCATGTCTCTCCAGAACTGCGATGTAAACTGAGCACCTCTGTTTGAGATGATAGAAATTGGAATACCACGCAAACGAGCGATCTCCCTAATATAAATCTCTACCAACTGCTCTGATAAATAAGTGGCATACACAGGTATGAAATGAGCGGACTTAGTTAGTCGATCCACAATGACCCAAATAGAATCACACTTCTTCACGGTCCGTGGGAGTCCTGATACGATATCTATGGTTATACGATCCCACTTCTACTCCGGGATCTATTTGCTGAAGCAACCCACCTGGACACTGGTGCTCATAATTCACCTACTGGCAGTTGAGGCATCTAGACACGTAGTCAACTATATCTTTTTTCATCCACATCCACCAGTAGTGCTGCCTCAAGTTGTCACACATCTTCGCGGTACCCGAATGGATGGAATACCACAAGCTATGGGCCTCTGCTAGAATCAACTCTTGAAGGCCATCGACATTGAGCACACAAATCCATCCCTGAATCCTCAATACCCCATCATCCCCGATGGTCACATCTCTGGCATCACCATACCGAACTATGTCATGAAGAACATGCAAATGAGGGTCATCACATTGCCGCTCCCTGATACGATCAAATAGGGAAGACAGAGAAACCACACATGCAAGAACCCAACTAGGCTCTAAGAGGTTCAATCTCACGAACTGGCTAGCTAAGGCCTATACATCCATCACCGTAGGTCTCCCCGAGGCTGGTAAATATGCCAAACTCCTCAAACTCTCTGCCCGACGACTCAAGGCATCGACTACCATATTGGCCTTGCCCGGATGATAAAGAATAGTAATATCATAATCCTTTAACAACTCTAACCATCTCCTCTGATGCATATTCATGTCCTTCTGCTTCAGTAAGTGCTGAAAACTTTGATAGTCAATAGAGATCTCACTAGGCACCCCGTACAAATAATGACGCCAGATCTTCAAGGCATGAATAATAGCAGCTAACTCAAGGTCCTGGACAGGGTAGTTCTTTTCATGCACCTTCAACTGCCTGGACGCGTAGGCAATCACCCTACCATCCTGCATCAACACCGCTCCAAGTCTAACCCGTGGGGCATCACAATAAACTGTATAACACCCCAAACTGGTAGGTAGCATCAAGATTGGGGCAGAATTCAAAGATGTCTTGAGCTTCTGGAAGCTCACCTCACACTCATCTATCCACAGAAATGGGGCACCCTTTTGGGTCAATCTAGTCATAGGGGCCGCAATCGATGAAAACCCCTCCACAAAGCAATGGTAATAACCCGCCAAGCCTAGGAAACTGTGAATCTCTATAGCTGAGGAGGGCATGGGCGAACTCTGCATGGCCTCCACCTTCCTCGGATCCACTCGAATGCCCTCACTCGATACCACGTGGCCTAGGAATGCTATAGAACTTAGACATAACTCACATTTTGATAACTTTGCATATAATTTCTTCTCTCCCAGAGTATGAAGCACCTTCCTCAAGTGTTTCTCATGATCTTCCTGACTCTGGGAATATACCAGAATATCATCAATAATAATGATAATGAATGAGTCAAGATATAGCCTGAATACACTGTGCACCAAATGCATAAAAGATGTTGGGGCATTAGTCAGTCCAAATGACATAACAAGGAACTCGTAATGACCATACCGAGTCCTGAAGGCAGTCTTCAGGATATCTGGCTCCCAAATCTTCAACTGATAGTAACCTAGCGCAAATCAATCTTGGAAAACACTTGTGCACCCTGACGCTGGTAAAATAGATCATCAATACGAGGTAAAGGATAACGGTTCTTTACTGTAACTTTGTTCAACTGGTGATAATCAATGCACATACGCATAGAACCATCATTTTTCTTCACAAACAAGACAGAAGCACCCCATGGCGAAACACTGGGCCGAATAAAACCCTTACCCAGCAATTCCTGCAATTAGTCCTTCAAATCCTTCAATGCAGGAGGAGCCGTGCGATACGGAGGAATGGAAATGGTTGAGTGCCCAGAAACAGATCTATGCCAAAATCGATATCTCTATCGGGCGGCATGCCCGAAAGATCAGCTGGAAACACATTAAGGAAATCTCGTACCACTGGGACTGAATCAACAGAAGGGGTATCAACACTGATATCTCTCACATAAGCTAAATACGCGGAACACCCCTTCTCGGCCATACGTTGATCTTTATGGAAAGAAATAACTCTACCGGGAGTATGATCTAAAGTACCACTCCACTCATATGTGGAACACCTAGTATAGCCAACGTCATGGTCTTGGCGTGACAATCAAGATAGCATGATGGGGTGACAACCAGTCCATGCCTAGAATAATATCAAAATCGACCATACCGAGTAATAATAGATCCGTCCTTGTCTCAAAACCGCAAATAGTAAGCAAACATAACTAGTACACGCTGTCCAAAACAAAAGAATCTCCCACAAGAGTAGAAACGTTGAAGGAGGCACTCAAAGAATCCTGAGGCACACCCAAATGCAAAGCAAATAGGAAGACACATACAAATAAGTAGAGCTTGGATCGAATAGAACCGATGCCTCTTTGTGAAAAACTAGAATAATACCTGTGATAACAAAATTGGAAACAATCGCCTCAGTGCAAGCAGGAAGAGCTGGAGTACTGCCGGCTGTTGGTAAAGGTGAATGTACAGGGCGGCCAAAACAGCCCATACCATAAAGACCTACTGATGGGGTACGAACCCGACCCTCGAGACCTCTTGGCCTCCATCTCCCCTTGCTCCCCGGTGAGCATATTCTCAATCCTCCTCGAAATTATCACTACCTAGTGGTAAGGAATATCCATCTCCAACTCTTGATCCATGCTGGACTGGATAGGCGGAATAAGACCCTTGATAAACCTCTGAACTCTCTCCCGAACAGTGTCAATCGAGGCTGGTGCATGTCTAGCCGACCTGGTGTAACGGATGGCATACTCTGAAACTATCATAGCACCCTAGCGCAAGTGCTCAAACTCCACGCGCCATGAATCTCTGAGGCTCTAGGGAACAAACTCTCTCATAAACATGTCTCAGAACTGGGTTCAAGTCAGTGAGGCAGACCAAACTGGACTGTCCAACTCATAAGTACGCCACCAATCATAGGCGGCTCCCTAAAGCTGAAAGGAGGTTGAAGAAAGACCCCGCTAGACTCCACTATGTGTGAAAGATATGATGACACTCCTCCAAAATCCCAAGGCGTCATCTGATGCTAGGCCACTGAACACTGGGGGTATTTCTTGAATCTTTCTAGTTTACACTGCTCATCCTCGGACACAGCTGATCCATCCCTGGGCTATGCTGGTGCTGCATCCATCTAGGACCTGCTCCATCTGAACTCTCTGCTCAGGAGTGCGGCCTGCAAGAGTCTGGGGCCCTCCCCCGACCTGGGATGTGGCTGCAGTGAGGGGAAGCAACCTCGCCTGAGAAAATATAGTGTACATGCTCATGAACTGAGCCAGAGTCTCCTGGAGCACTGGAGTAGTAGTAGCTCTGGTAGGTGTGCCAGGTGCCTAGGCTCCGGCCAAATCTGCTGGTGGTACCTCGGCGACAGCTCGTGCAAGTGATGTGGCTGCACCATGTGCACCTCCTTGACCTCGACCTCGGCCACAGCCTCTAACAACGGCAGTAGGGGGCGCGAGTGCCTGGTCCTCTCGTGTAGCACGTGTCCTCACCATCTGTGAGAGAATAGAAGATAAAAGTTTAGAATTGATGTCAAAACGTCGAACGACAAAGAATTCAAAGAAATGGAGATTGTTCCTAAACAGTTAAATAGCCTTCCGTAGATAAATATAGATGTCTCCAAACCGATCAGCGAGACTCTAATAAACCGGCATGTGTTTCGTGACTCTTATGAACCTAGAGCTATGATACCAACTTGTCACGACCCTAGTTTACCGATCGTGAATATGTCGTGATGGCACCTAGTCCCCACGACTAAGTAAGCCAAATATTGCGGAAAATATATTAATTACAGAAAAAATAGAGTAAACCCAATTAAATTACTAGAAGAAAATTGTATTATATGCCACTCGGCATGTATAACTCCATAACACAAGTCAACTAAAATTCCCAAAGACTCAGAAACTCACGGGCAACACAAGCTATAGAAATGTACAGTATGTCTCCAAAAATCCAGAATATTCTAACAACCGAAAGAGAGAAAAACTAGATACTAAAGGTAGAGTAAGAGGGAGACTCGTTGGTTTGCGGACACAGCAGAACTACCTCAAAGTCTCCGTGGTCCTCCTGCCTCACTGATAGTGCGCCTGAGTAAAGGTACCTAGATGATCTACACATGAAAAACATGCCCAGGAAGGGCATGAGTACACCACATCGGTACTTAGTAAGTGCCAAGCCTAACCTCGGTTGGGTAGTGATGAGGAAAGGTCAGGGCCCTACTGAGGCAAAAATGTAACAGTAGTAATATATAACAGTGCAGAAAGAGGACATAAATAATAAATGCAACAGTATAATAAGGCAAATCAACGAAGCAATAATAACTATAAGGATAAATCAAAACATAGAGTAAACATAGCTCAATATCAAGATACCAATGAGGGTCTCCCAGGATACCGTCTTGTAGCCCTTTCCTCAACTATCCAGTGGATCTCTCGGGATACCGTCCCATAGTCCAACTCTTGTACCAATACCAAAGGATCTCTCGGGATACCGTCTCGTAGTCCAATCATCAATGTGCAGGGGGATCTATCGGGAATCTAACCCACAGTCCCAAAGTAAAAGTGCAGGGGGATCTATCGGGAATCTAACCCGCTGTCCTAAAGTAAAAGTGCAAGGGGGATCTACTGGTAATCTAACATGCAGTCCTAAAGTAGAAGCGTAGGGGGGATCTAGCAAGAATCGAACCCGTAATACCAAAGTAAACAAATAGGGGGAGCTACCAAAATCCCACATCCTTAGTCCCAAACCAAATGCGCAATCACAACCACAAACAACCAAGGAATAAAGTATGAAAGGCAGAGCAAAAGATAGAACTAGCCTAGCAAGCTTCATGTAGTACAATCAAACAACTTAAGCAATTAGGCAGTTAAGTCAGCTAAACATGTTTTCCTAGTCTTAGCACAAGTATAATCTTCAAGTAGGATAAGGCAAGTAAGAAAGAAAGCTAAATATCAACAACTTAAGTGAAAATCGGATTTTTATCAATCGGCTCAAGTATGCCCTTCCCACCTCACGTACAAGGCACTCATATATCAAGAAACAATCCTAAGGGGAAAGGTCCCCCACACAAGGTTAGACAAGCCACTTACCTCGAACCGGCTCAATATCACTAGAAATCGTGCATTTGCCACGAGTATCTGACTCCAAACGGCCCAAATCTATTCAATTCAATTACAGATCATTAATAACATTGCAAACAACTAATTCCTCTATTAAATTTAAAGCTAGGGCACAAAAATAAGGAAAATAACCAAAATGCCCCTCCAACCAATGTCTCATAATCGAATAATTTTCACATTTTCAGAACCCTTGTACTCTCACGATTCTAACCACATAAGAATCTCCCAAATCAGAGGTCAAATGCCCCCTCAAAACCCCATAGTTAGATCTAAGAAGTTTTACCGACTTTTCATTCAAAAATACTAAATTAAAGGGTGACTTCACGATTAGATTAATGGGTTTTAGTCATAGGAGAATAGAGAATCGTTACCTAATGATTGCCCTTGAAAACCCCTTGAAATTGCTCCCAAATCCGAGCTCCAAACCTTGAGTTTTTGATAAAAATGGCAAAACCTCATTTTTGAGATGTTACGTACTGCTCAGGTAATTAAAGCATCGCGAACGGGCAGTTATCATGTGTTCACGAAGAAGGAAAATATAAGGGCCCCAAAATTCCTTTTGCCATCATGAAGGAAGGGATGCGAACACGAAGACCTGGTCCAAAAAACTATGTGAATGCGAACAGATACATGAAAACATTTTGAAGAAAATTAAAGGGCTAGAAATTTACGCTACGCGAACGCAAGGATGGCCACTCGATCGCGGTGAAGAAAATTACAAACCTACGCGAACGAGATGGCTTCTACGCGAATGCGTAGAAGAAATCAGACCTGCAATTTTTTCTGCAATAAATCCAACTTCAAATTGCTCCGTTGAGCATCCGAAACACCCCTGAGGCCCCCGAGACCTCAGCCAAACCTACAGACACATCCCATAACATCATTCAAACTTGTACCAATTCTTAAACCACCTAAAACAATGCCGGAAACATGAATTAAGCCAAGATTCAAGCCAGAGAACTTCAAATTCCAACCAAACACACTTTCAATAAAAAACCTAACCAAACCTCACCCGAATTACCTGAAATTTTGCACGCACATCCCAAATGACATGATAGATATACATCGTCTTCCGAAATTTAAATCCAACCCTCGGATCAAAAACTCACTATCAGACCAGAAACTTCAAAAATTCAAACTTCGGCATTTGAAGCCTAAATGAGCTACGAACCTCCAAAATACATTCTGAATACGCTCCCAAAATGGAAATTACCTATCAGAGATAACGGAACCATCGAATTTCCATTCCGAGTTTGTCTTCACATTGTTCTGAATACGGACCATTTTTCAACTCTTAAGCTCTCATTTAGAGACTAAGTGTCCTAAAACACTCCGAAATCCTAATACTAAATGTCCCGGCAAACCAAAATAGCAGAAATGAACTTAGGGGAAGTAGTTAATGATAGATCGAGGCATAAATTCCAAAAACGACTGGCCGAGTCGTTACACCCAGTGAGCGTAGGTACCTATTGTGATGTGAGATTTAGTCCGAGGGACTGCTAATGTTCTGAGATGTTGTCGAAGGGGCTGGTACTGTTATGAGATATTGCTCGAGGGGCGGATTTGTTGATACTGCGCCGAAGGGAGAACTTTTATTTGTTTACCTTATCTTAACTGTTTGTCGATTACCTGTTTATATTTAAAAAGGATTTTACTTGACTTTACATTGGTTTACTATTTTAAAATGGTTTTACTGCTTCATTATAGAATGCTTTATGCATTTCGTGTTTTCTTTATTTTAATCGTTATTTACATTTATTACCTACTAAGTTGGAGTATTCACTTTACTCCCAACACCCAATGTGCATATTCAGGCGTAGCTGGTCCCGTTTTCGAGTGCTGATCATTTTCAGCTTCAGGCGAATCCGCTGAGTTTTTAGTTAGTTGTTGGAGTTTGCAGCCTGGAGCTCCTCTCTATCTTATTTCTTTATGTCTTTAGTATTTAACTGAACTTTGTAGTGGATTTAGAGGAATCCGTGTTTATAGATGCTCGTGACTTGTGACACCCCGACATCGTGCTGAATATGAGCTGTATTCCGCATATTATGCTATCTTTTGCTTAGACTTTGGTTTAACTACTCATGTTCGTATGTTTATCACTACTTAACTATTTAAAAATGTGAATTGGGTTTAATTGTGTGACCTTGTCTTCACGAGAGGCGCCATCAAAATCAGGTCCGAGAATAGGGTCATGACAATAATATTAGAAAATAACCTCCTTCGGACCCTCCACATTTTACTAAAAATCTTGAGTTCGAGCTCTAGAATGGAAAAAATCTATGAGGGAATGCTCCTTTTAATGAACCTTATTGTCACGACCTAGATTTCCTACCCTCGGGAGTCGTGATGACGCCTACTAGTAATAGCTAGGCAAGCCAACTAACTTAACTACTTGACCTGTCTTCCATTTTTATTTTATTTAATGACTTAGCATTAATATTTTATAGCATCATAATTTAAAACGCGGAAGAAATAAATTGTAAACTTGACAATACTGCTAATACCATCCCATAACAAAACCACCCAATATTTGGTATCACAGCTTCGCAGACTGTCTACGAATACAACAAATAAGAGTCTGAAAGGAATAAAAAAATAGTGTCTCTAGAACTACATAAGAGAAGTAGGAAAATAGATAGAGGGAGACGCCAAGGCCTACAGACGTTTGCAGGACTACCTAGGGTCACTTGGTAAGTAGGAAGCTAAAGCCTCACTACAGTCCGAATTCTGCAGCACTGGGATCTGCACAAAATAGTGCAAAGTGTAGTATTAGCACAACCGACCCCATATGCTGGTAAGTACCTAGCCTAACCTCACTGAAGTAGTGACGAGGCTATGAACAGACTACCAAATAAATCTATATAGTTATATAATTTACAGCAGAAAATAAAACAGAAATAAACAAGTAAGGATGGGAGGGTGGTACATGCTACGGGGTATATTAGTATCAAGAGTAAATCAAGAACAAAAGCATAAGGACAACTTAGAATTCACAACGAAACAATTAAGAACTCGTATCCAATCCATAAACACTTTGTATCAATAATTGTTGCGACGCGCAAACTGATCCCAACATATAACAATACTGTTGTGGCGTTTAACCCAATCTATATCATTTATCACTATTGTGGCGTGCAACCTGATCCAAATATATCATTGTTGCAGCGTGCAACCTGATCCAATCATATCATTATTGCGGCATGCAACCCGATCCAAATATATTATTGTTGCGGCATGCAACCCGATCCAAATATATCATTGTTGCGGCATGCAACTCGATCCAAATATATAGTCAAGAACAACCATAACAAGAGTCCCGGCTAAGGATCAATAAGAACTACACTATCCGGGCAAGGGAGTCAACAATAAGAATGAACACATCCCGACAAGGGAAAATCGGCTATAACCAAACTTGTTCCAACATCTACTATCTGAACTAACACCAATGCTCAGTCATAAGTAATATCTACAAGAATAATTATAAACCTTGCTCAACACAGAGAGTCAACAACTAAGGCATTCCTAGTAGTTCTCAATAACATATTAATTTTACTTTAAGACTCACGGTCATGCTCGACACTGATGTATAGATACTCGTCACCACGGTGATACGTCGTACTCAACACGTAACATATAACATTTAAGATCAAACTCCTATTACCTCATGCTAAGGTTAGACCAAACACCTCGATGCCACGAACTCAATTCAAGCCTCAACTATAGCTTTACCTCGTGATTCCACCACCAATTCGCTCGTATCTAGTCACAAGTTACTTAATTACATCAATGAATGCTAAATAAACAATTTCTAATGCATTGAAATAAGTTTTCTAAAGCTTTTCCCAAAAAATAAAATATCAGCCCCGAGCCCACATGGTCAAAACCCGAGGTTCGAATCAAAACACGACTACCCATTCTCCTATGAACTTAAATACATAATTTGTTTTGAAATCAGAGCTCAAATCGAGGACCAAATCTCCAATTTTTGAAAAACCTAGGTTCTACCCAAAACACCCAATTTTCCCCATGAAAATCATTGATTTTGAGTTAAAAGATGTTAATAATTGAAGGAAACTAGTAAAAATTGACTTACGATTGATTTGGAAGAATAGTTATTCTTGGAAAATCGCCCTAGGGAGTTTTTGTTTTGAGAAGATGTGAAAAAGGGTTGTTTTTCGGCTAAGTATAAAACGTTGCAGGTCTCAGATGTTGGAATTGCGAACAACGGTTTGCAATTATGAACCCTTCAGGAAATCTGAACCATCGCATTTGCGAACAACAATGTCGCATTTGCAACCTCAGACATTAAAAGAGGACTTCGCATTTGCGAAGGGACCCTCATATTTGCGAGGTCAGAATTTCAGTCAAACCATCGCATTTGTGATAACATGCCAAATTGGGGAGTTTTGCTTTTGCGAATGAATATGACGCCCGGGCTGTTTTGCATTTACGAGGAAGGGTGCCTGGGCTGTTTGGCATTTGCAACTCAGTCTTCGCATTTGCGAACTTGCATTTGCAAGCCTGCTCACACCAGCTTAAAATCTGCAACTTTCTATGTCAAAAAATCCACCCCATGGCCTATCCAAAACTCACCCAAGCTCTCGGGGCTCCAAAACAAACATACACTCAACCTCAAAAACATTCTACAGACTTATTGTGTAATTAAATTACCAAAATAACGTCATGAACATCGAGTTAAACCTCAAGATCAATAAAATTTCTCAAAACTTCTTAAACATCAATTTTTGTATTTACTGTCCGACTCACGTCAAATGGATTTCGTTTCTCATCAAACTTTATGGATAATACATATAAATCATATTGAACCTATACCAGGATCCGGAACCATAATATGGGCCCGATTCTATGGGTTTCACACTACCTTTCACTTTCAAAATCCTTTATATTGTTCAAATAACAACTGCTTTCAAAAATTCATTTCTCGGGCTTGGGTCCTCGGAATTCGATTCTAGGCATACGGCCAAGTTCTATATTTTCCTACGGACCCTCCAAGACCATCAAATTATGGACCTGAATCCATTTACCCAAAATGTTATCCGAAGTAAACTATTTTCGTTTTAAAGCTAAAGTTTATCATTATTCATAGATTTTCACATATAGACTTTCTAGCTACGCGCCCGGACTGCGCATGCAAATCAAATTGATGCTAAAATAGGGTTTTAAGGCCTCAGAACGGATAATTTAATTTAAAAACAAGTGATGACCATTCTCCACCTCTAAAATAATTGTTCGTCCTCGAACGGACATAAGAAGGAAGTACCTGAGTCGGGGAAAATATGGGGATAACGGCTCCTTATATTTGACTCATACTACCAAGTCGATGCCTCAGCGGGCTGACCTCTCCACTAAACACGAACGGAAGGAAACTTTTTGATCTTAACTAACGAACCTGCCAATCTAGAATTGCTACCGACTCCTCCTTATAGTACAAGTCCTTGTCCAACTGGACAACATTGAAGTCTAACACGTGGTATGGATCACTGTGATACTTCCGAAGCATGGACACCCAAGTAATACCCGCTCACCAACCATGAATGCCAAATCACGAGCCTTACGATCGGCATAACTCTTTTGCCTAGATTGAGCTGTACGAAGCCTATCATGAATGAGCATGACCTTATCCAATGCATCCTGTACTAGATCTATACCCAACAAGCGAGCCTCTCCCGGCTCAAACCACGACTGACACCTCCTACTATATAGAGCCTCATAAGGAGCCATCTGAATACTCGACTGGTATGTAGGCAAACTTTGCTAAAGGTAAGAGTTGATCCCACGAGTCTCCACAGTCAATGACACAAGCTCGGAGCATATCCTCCAAATATGAATGGTCCGCTCGGACTGCCCATCCGTATGAGAATGAAACCTTGTGCTCAACTCAACCCGTGTGCCCGACTCTCGCTGAATTACTTTTCAGAAATATGAGGTAAATTCCGTACCTCAATCCAAAAGGATAGACACAGGAACACCATGAAGACGAACAATCTCCCGGATATAGATCTCAGCTAATCTCTCGGGAGAATAAGAGACTGCCACATGAATGAAATGTGCTGACTTGGTCAGCCTATCCACAATAACCCACACTGTATTGAACTTCTTCTGAGTCCATGGGAGTCCAACAACAAAGTCCATAGTGATACGCTCCCACTTCTACTCGGGAATTTCAATCTTCTGGAACACACCGCCAGGCCTCTAATGCTCGTACTTAACCTACTGGCAATTCAAACACCGAGCCATATACATAATGATGTCCTTCTTTATTTTCCTCCACCGGTAATGTTGCCATAAGTCCTAATACATTTTTGAGATGCCCGAATGAATAGAGTATCGGGAACCGTGGACCTCATCCATAATCAACTCCCAAAGTCCATCCATATTAGACACACAAATACGACCCTGCGTTCTTAAAACTCCATCATCTCCTAGTGTGACCTGCTTGGCATCTGCGTGCTGCACCGTGTCTCTAAGGACACATAAATGAGGATCATCATACTGCCGATCTTGGACACGCTCCAATAAAGAAGAGCGAGAAACTATGCAAGCTAATATGCCACCAGGATAAAAAACATTGAACCTCACGAACTGGTTGGCCAAAGCCTGGACATCTAAAGGAAGTGTTCTCTCACCGATTGGAATATATACCAGACTGCCCATACTGGCCGACTTCCTACTCAAAGCATCAACCACCACATTGGACTTTACCAGATGATATAAGGTAGTGACATCATAATCTTTCAATAGCTCCAACCACCTCCTTTGCCACAAATTTAACTCCTTCTACTTGAAAAATACTACAAACTCTTGTGTTCCGTGAACACTTCACATGTCACGCCATAAAGGTAGTGCCTCTAAATCTTCAGCGCATGAACAATGGCTGCTAACTCCAAATCATGGACTGTATAGTTCTTTTCATGAATCTTCAATTGGCGTGAAGCATAAGCAATGACCTTGCCATCCTGCATCAACACCGCACCAAGCCAGACATGAGATGTATCATAATAAAATGTATATGGTCCTGAACATGTGGGCAAAGCCAACACTCGTGCCGTAGTCAAGGTTGTCTTGAGATTATGGAAGCTCGCTTCGCACTCAAACGACCATTTAAATTGGGCACTTTTCTGGGTTAACCTTGTTATCGGTGCTGCAACAGATCAAAATCCCTCCACGAACCGATGATAATAGCCCCCCAAACCCAAGAAACTCCGGATCTCTGTGGCTGATATGGGTAGAGGCCAGTTCTTAACTGCCTCTATCTTCTTTGGATCTACTTGAATACCCTATGTTGAAACCACATGCCCCAAGATAGCAATTGAACTCAACGAAAACTCACACTTTGAAAACTTTGCATACAACTGATTATCCCTCAAAGTTTGAAGAACCACTCTCAAATGCTACCCATGCTCCTCCTGACTGCGGGAATAAATCAAGATATTGTCAATGAAGACTATTACGAATGAACCCAAGTAAGGTCTGAACACTCGGTTCATCAAATCCATAAAATTTGCTGTGGAATTCGTCAACCCGAATGACATCACTAAGAATTTATAATGCATGTATCGAGTGCGTAAATGTGGCTTATAGACTTGTGTTGCCGCCGAGCTTATCAACCGTGCAACTAGTGTTTCCCGTTTACATGCTTAGAATGTATCATGATGATCCATCGCACGTATTAGACTTCAGCACTGTCCAGTTGGACAAGGATTTGTCCTATGAGGAGGACCCGGTTTTTATATCGGCATGTTCGTCAGTTGAGATCAAAGAGTTTTCCTTCTGTTCGTATTCAGTGGAGAGGTCAGCCCACTGAGGCATCGACCTGACAGTCCGAGTTAGATATGTTGAGCCGTTATGCCCATCTTTTCTCCGAATCAAGTACTTCCTTCTTATGTCTTTTCGAGGATGCACGATAGTTTTAGAGGTGGAGGATGTGATAACACAAAATGTTATCACTTGTTTTTAAATTAAATTTTGTGTTTTGAGGCCTTAAAAAGCTCTTTCAGCATCATCTCGATTTGTGTGCCCAGTCCGGGCGCGTAGACGGAAAGTCTATAGCTGAAAAACTGTAAAAATGATAAAATTTGGCTTTAAAATGAATTAAGTTGACTTTGGTCAACATTTTGGGTAAACGGACTCGGACCCGTGATTTGACGGCGCCAACGCTCAATGAAATCAACTTAATTCATTTTAAAGCCAAATTTTATCATTTTTGCAGGTGTTACATATAGACTTTCCGGCTATGCACCCAGACTGCGCACGGATATCGAGATGATGCTGAAAGATATTTTTGAGGCCTCGAAATATAGAATTTAATTTAAAAACAAGTGATGACCTTGTTGGTCATCACACTTACGGGTGAGCGAATTCGAATAAGTTGGGACTCCAAATGTAGTTTAGAACAACGAGGGGATTTTTAATACATATATAGAGTTGAGTCAACACGATTAGATTCTAATGAACATAAAAGTTATACACGAGATCCTCTCCTTCGTGGAAATGAAGAACTTCTTGCTGGAAGACATTTTACTTTTACCCCTCTTAATTAGTATGACTACTTGACGCAAATTCGAATTAGTCAAACTAACGAGCTACGAATACGAAATGGTTAGATCTCCCCAACTGTGATTTTATTTATGTCGAATTAAGAAACTCTCTGTTACGTATTTCTGGCTTGAAAACTTCCAAACTGGGTATTTAAACTTTAATTTAATCAACGCAATAGATTTTAATAAGGGCAATACTGCATATGAAGCGAGAAACCATACCAATTACATGTAGAAATTATGCCATTATGAGAAGAGACAAAGCCATAATTTAAAGCTAGTAGGTTCGAGATTCTGAGGACAACTTAAATGGGCGATTTATATATCCATTTCACAATCTAGCAATCACTTTTCAGAGACGAATACACATAAAATTATATTTTGTACCGATAGGGGCAGCCCGACAAGATCTATGAAAATTACGAATACCACCTAGAAAAGGAATAAACAAAGAATTACTTCTATTAACAAAATGAGAAGGAAAATTCAACTCATTTGATTTCAGATTTAAATTCACGCAGAGTTAAAAATATTTGGTGATATCTTTTTATTTGTCCAAGCTTTGATAAACAGAGCTAATCGATACTTGTGTTAGTTGGAAATATCAAATATCCTATGAAACTAGTCGAGGTGTGCGAAAACTACACGACACCACGAACCTCTTTTCTTAACCCACTCCCTCCCCCCATCTAGTTAAAAAATAGTGCATATGGCCCTTTTTTTGTACTAATAGTCGTTGTGTTGCTCCTTCCATTTTCTTCATTTATTGTGTTTTGCCTTGGATGAACTTGAATTGGTTAATATTAAAGTAGAAAAAGGTCGCTTGGCCGAACAGATTAACCCTGTGATTATCATTTTAATAGACAAACTTGTTGATAAGTCAAAAAAAAAGTGATTGTGATTTTCTAAAAAGTAAATTATGCAATGAATATAAATGGATCAAAAATGCTTCTTATCATATTAAAAGTTAAATATGCTAAGTCAAATATTTCAAAAACCTAAATCTTAGTTAATCAATAGCTGAGGAATCCAACAATTTTCAATATTAAAAATATCTGATCGTTTGAATATTAATATTTGACTTTACTAAGTATATGTTC
The DNA here is from genome assembly GCA_032618575.1 of Nicotiana noctiflora. Lineage (NCBI taxonomy): Eukaryota > Viridiplantae > Streptophyta > Magnoliopsida > Solanales > Solanaceae > Nicotiana > Nicotiana noctiflora. Next base: position 38,839 of record JASVEL010004101.1, on the reverse strand, counting down.
TTTTCCTTACTAGATCGAGTATGACTATTTAATATGGTAAGATATCTATTATTCTTTAATATTATTATGCTATACTTCCTATTAATTCCATACAAATTATGACATTAATAAAATTGTATATAATATGGTAAGACATTTATTATACTTTAATATTTATATGTGTAACGACCCGGCCCGTCGTTACGGAAATTTCCACCCCGTTACCTTGCATTAACATATCTTATGCTTCTATATCAGTGTTAGAACCTACCGGGTGAGTTAGGTGTGAATTGAATTAAAAAATGAAGCAAATAGCATGTTTGAAGGAAGTTTGAATATGGAAAGTCAACCTAGAGTTGACTATCGAGTTAGAGTGCTCGGAATCGGATTCGGATGATTCGACTAGTTTCGAGGGATCATTTATGACTTAGGAGAGCAATCGGAATTGAATTTGGAGATCCAGTGTAGAAATAGGCTTGAATTGGCTAAGTTTGAATTTTGGCGAAATCCGATCGATAGGTGAGATTTTGATCCGGGAGTCGGAATGGAATTCCGACAGTTGCAGTAGTTCCGTTAGGTGATTTTGGATATGCCTGCAAAAGTTTGGTCATTCTTGAGAGCTTTTGGACGGGAATTGAAGGGATTTCGACGGGGAATCATTGGAGGTAAGTTTTATGAGTTAAATACATGATTTTATCAAAGAATCTTCCATTAATTCTCCGAATTTGGGTAAGAAATCAAGAAATTTAGGGCTTTGAGCAAAAATCTTAAAATGGGGATTTAAAGGACCATTTGTGGTCCGAATTGGGAGTTCTTGGTATGTACGGACTCGTGGAGAGACGAGGATTCCGAAAATGTGAGTTTCATAATTTTTCGAGATGTGGGCCCGGGGCTCGGGTTTTGCCAATTTCGTGATTTCTGATATTTTTCGAGTTCTTTCGATTGGGTGATGTTCCATTAGCCTATTTTGATATATTTGTGCTGATTTGTGCTAGTTTTGATGTGCGTGGATGCCGGTTCGAGGAGCTAAGGTGTCGCGGGCATGAGCTTTCGTCGGTTCGAGGTGGGTAATACTTGTAAATGATGTCTTGAGGGTTAGTAAACCCCGGACTTGCACATCTTAGTGCTGTGTTGAGGTGACTTGCATGCCGGATAACGGACGTGGGGTAGAGCACCATTGGGGATCGCGACTTGGTCCGTCTCGCGTAATAAATAATAACACCTAATTGTTGAAATGATTGGACTAATTATCATGTTTGGGCTTCGTGCCGATTATTTGAATCCTTCAGGGATTAGAATCATTGTCTTGATAACACTGTACATATTTTTATCTAAATTTAAGGTTTTAAATGGTATTTTGCTATTCAACATTTTTATAAGATTATGAAAAACTTGAACAAGGTCTTAATAATATTTTTAGCTGTGAGCTAATATGATATTGTTTCCCGTAGTGCTTTCTTTGACTATTTGTTAGACTGATTGGGCCGAGGGCCATATGTTAGGGTATGACTTTTCATGTGAGCATATGCATACACATGCATGGATCGGACTGCACGCCGCAGTGGTATATGGATCGGGCTGCGCGCCGCAGCAGGTGTGATATTAATATTGTGCTTGGGCTGTAGGAGCCCCTCCGGAGTCTGAACCCCCACAGTGAGCACGGGTACCCAAATTGGATCGGGCTACACGCCGTAGCGGTCATATGCGTTGCATGGCATACATACATTGGTTTACGTGTACTACGTGGCATAACATTCAGTACTCATACATTACTGGCACACATGCATTAGTTGCCTTATTGACCAGATCTCCTAGTGTAAATTGATAAGGAGTGCTGAGCCCGAGGGGCTGATTTGAGTGCGGACTTGCACTGCTTGAGATTGTATCCAGGTATTGGTATATTATTATGACAGAAAGTAGCTAAAAATTGAGATTTTTAATGATCTACTCACTTATGTTGGAAAGGAATAAAAAGATAGTTCTGTATTGTGTAGCATGAGATAGTGTCTATCGTGGTTTTCTTCCCTTCAGCATTATTTACTTTTATTACTGCTGAGTTGGATGTACTCACACCCGACTCCCTGCACCTTGTGTGCAGATCCAGGTACACCATAGTGGAGCTGATTCTATTGCGGCTCGGGAGTGCTTTTGGACAGTCGAGGTAGCTGCCAGCGTTCGCAGGACCTAATTCTCCAGTTTGTCTGTATTTTGTTCTGATCATCCCACACTTGTGCACAGTTATATTCACTATTTACACTTTGTATACTCTGTAGAGGCTCATGACTCTTGACCCTTCGGTCTATGGGAGTTGGCACGTGTTGGGACTTGGTTCCCTGTTTTTAATATATCTATCACTGTTGTGCTTAAATTGGATAAAGTGAGCATGTGGCTCCGTGGTTATTGTTGATTGGTCGGGCTGGCCTAGTAGTGTGCTGGGCGCCATCACAACCGGATTTGGGGTCGTGACAAGTTGGTATCAGAGCCTAGGTTTACTAGGCCTCATGAGTCTTGAGCCGGTTAGTAGAGTCTTGTGGATCGGCACGGGGACGCTCGTACTTATCCTCGGGAGGCTGCGAACCTTTAGGAAACACTTCACATTTCTTGGAATTCTTATCGTGCGCACTTGATTCAGATATAATTTTTGAAATTCCTTCCACACGTCTGTGTACGCATCGAGCGCTCAGTAATATAATTGACTTATGGCTTGCAATCCCCCGATCGAGGGGCGAGATATAATCTCCGTGAGTTCATGTTGGGCCAGTCGGGAGGACTTGAGGCCAGATCCTTGTCTATGGCTTGAGCACCAAGGTACTAATTTTGCGAGCAGGTATTATGAAGTTCATACGATCGGTATTGATCTTTATTGTGATTTGATATGTAGCCCTAGCTATGGGCGTGAGAAATATTTTCATCGCCTCTTAATTGGAAGGTAAAGTGCCTTATGTGTAGTGGAACGAGTTCAAACTCGGGAAGACTAAAATGATTATGCTATGTGTATCCTGGTGGAAGGTATTGTGCGCTGAAATGCTAAATTGAGGCGAGATAGGTGGATTGGTTCTCATGTGTAATTGAAAGGTAGTTGATATGTGTTATGATTCGAGCAGGTACAACGCATGTTCATGTACCAAATATGATAATATGATTTGTGTAGTATTGAGACTAATTTTGTCGATATGCATTGTGATGTCTTGTCGAGTTGTGAATGTATTGCTAGGATGGTTTTGGTGATTCTCTGGCAGGTGGATAGGCCAATTTACAAAGGGAACTCTGTCGAAATTTTTGGAAAATTTGGGGACTTAGAAAGATTTCTGTCACCTAAAGAGAGTGGGCTTATTGGTGGTGCATGTATATCCGCAAGAATTGCAGAAGAGCTAAGGTCTCTGATGATTTGAGTCTCTGTCAAGGCTTGTAAATGACTTGAGTTTAATCTCATATTAACATTTCGGCATCACTTGGGTAATAATGATATGAGTGGTTGAAAGTGCTTTGATGAATGGCTTCGAGCTAAGTTGGGGAGGTTGCTATTGATTAACCGATTGCACTATTGTGTGCTATGTTGATTCTGTCTCTAAGTATGTTGGGAAATTCTGGTAAAGGTTATGGTGCTTCGTAGATCTGATGAAGTACTAGGGTGTTTTGAACTGCTGTTGGTAAAGAATATTCACCGTATAGAAAAGAAAGATAGCTGATTGTATCTGTAAGTAATCATGTTCTGCGATGTCATAGTTCTAACAAAAAATGAGTGGTTCTACTCAATAGGACAGTTGAATTACAGCTGAAGTTGAATTATGTCCGAGAATGGTTTTGCAGTGTTCAAGATTTTGCTTGTAACAGTCAAGTGCCTTAAGATTTGTGTATGTGGCTAAAGATGGCGGTTTCGTTAGAGAAGATCAAGGCTTGTGTTATATCATGTGAATGATGGGATTCTTGGTATCCGTATTGGGAAGTAATGATAACAATTTAAAAAAAAATTGCGGGAAGTTCATCAAAATAAAGTATGGTAGAATGTGGTACTTTTGGGAAACATTGAGAGAGTATTCAGAGTGGCCTATGGGTCTTAGACCGTGTGGTCTTGTGTACGAGTCTCGTGTGGTAACATGAGTTGATGTATTATGGTACTATAGTAAAGACTGATATGAAATTAGAGATGAATCGGAAAGGAAACTGGGTAAATGGAACGACTTGTTAATAAACCAGAATGGTATAAAAAGGAATACGATTGATTCCTGGTGTGTGGTTGAAGTAATAAGTCTTGCAGACATTGCAACAAAGCTCTTGAGTGCTGGCAGTTGTGTAACTTGATATGGGTATAAGGACTCAGTCCTGGCAGTTAAACTTATGCAACGAATGGGAAGAAATAGTTTGTGATGTGTTTTATCATGGTTTGAAAATGAGTATACTCCTGTCGGTATGCGAAGCGTGGAATGTGTAATGAGTTTTCTTCTATATGGGATCACGAAAGTCCTTGACTAGTGGAGTGCGCCGATGTTGAGGCGGAGGAAAGGGATATGAATTTCCATGTTGTCTTAGTGTAATATGGTATACACGATGCGTTATGGAAAGTTGAAAATGGTATATTTTAGGTTTTGAGATCAGTTCATAATATATGGGAAGTCAATAAAATTATTGAGCAGCGCGGACAGCTGCAGGTGAATTAAGAATCGATCTTTCTGATAATTTAAGAAAATGGTACTGTTATTCTATTAACTTGGCAGGGAATATGATCCAAAAAGGACAAGGCAATGTAAACCGATGATATCCAGTGGTATGGTGGTATTCTCTTGTTGGATCGACTATAATAATTGAGTCGTTGATGGCATAGTGAAATTTCTGAATGGCTGTCGTGGTATGAATGGACGCTTGATGTGCGTTATGTATATGTACAGTGGAGTACGGGATCCGGCATTGTGATTCATGTGTTATATATGTGTTGGAGACTTGAAGCTCTCGTTAGTCCGCCTATTGCGGTGGTTGTATATCATGTGTATCGACACCGTTTTGTGATTATTGGAAATCGGAAGCCCTAGTGGCTCTCTCTTAGCTTGATATGATGAATTGGGGTTATGATACCTTATTTCAGACTGGTTGACATAAGTCAGGTCGTCTAGACTGATGTGATATGGACTATGATGGTATGGAATAAATTGCGTAGCAGAGTGCATCAGAGTATGCTCCAGCGGGGTAGTTGTACCTCAGGACCAGCAGACGGCTGGTGGGTATTGCTTTGTTGGTTGGGCCTTAGTGGCGGATGTCGGTGTAGAGGTATCTACCATTGATTCAGTTCCAGTATTGAGAAACGTTGTCAGATGCGTTTCATGTGGCCGAGCTTGAGGCTATATATACATGTTTGTTGTAATGAGAAAATTCGACTCGATATGCATTTCCTTTTGCGAGATTTATGCGTGGATCGGGTGGCACGTTGCCACGGGTTATTTGGATCGGGTGGCACGCCGCCATAGGTATGGTATCTAGATCGGGTGGCACGCCGCCACGGGTATGTCATTGGAGCGGGTTGCACGCCGCAACGAATATTGTGAAAATATAGTTAGTTATAAGCTACCCGATATACAATACTTCCTCGCTTCTGAGGAAAAGACCGTTTTGAGTATCGCTTGGCGAATGGCACATCGGTTGTGTCCTCTCAAGATTTAATAGCATATGTTAATTGTTTCATTGCTTGGGTTCAAGACCTAGATCTGTGCGTGGCTAACCGTTTTGAGCTTAGTGGCTTGGGGTGCTTCATGAGTAATAATGTTGGGGTAGAATCACGAATCGCGACAAGGCGACGTGATGTTATGACCTCTCGAGGAGGATTCAGGTACTCTATTTCTATAATGCGAGACGCGATCTCAGTTCTATGTTATGATGGCACAGAGGAATTGAATTGCAGCTCTATTTGCTGGAGACAGTTGTCATGAATTGAGCTGTCATGATTTGAGTGTGTGCATACATTTCTATTGGAGCCTATGTTGTGCTCGTCGTGGCTTAGGCCGGTGTTGAGGTGTCTTATCACCAGCGCGGTGTGTTATAATCGAAATGACCGTTGGAGTCATTAATGAATACGAGCATATTAGATCTTAGCTTGTTAGAAAGGTAAAAATCAAGGTTTGGCTCTGAAACCTATTGTAGTATGAGTTTTAAAAAGGGAAATAGATTCACCAATGGTTAACCTGAGAGATGGGTTCGGTATATCGCGTGCTTCAACTGCCGTGGGCGGGATATGGAGGTGTTGGAATAAGACTCTATCTAATGAAAGAGGTTTTCAGCTAGTATTTGGTTATTGTGGCCAGTTGTTGTGATTAGAGACTATCGTCTCGAGTGATTTGGGTTGTCGATACGGCATATGATCTCACCCGGAGTAGTGAATATGGGTTATTGTAGTGGATTCGAGTGTATCCTGAGTATAGGCATTGGATTTGCATTTGCCATATGATTTCAGAAAGTGCAATGTGATTTATGGTTCAGATGGTCTGTGAAATTCTGACTATATGGTTTTTTCGGACTTATGTGAGATAGGGTGACGTATGATCGCCGGATATATGCTTGGTAAGGTCATTCGGCTATTGGGTTGCTTCCAGTATAACTCTGAGTCCGCTCGAGGACGAGCGTTTGTTTAAGTTGGGGAGAATGTAACGACCCGGCCCGTCGTTACGGAAATTTCCACCCCGTTACCTTGCATTAACATATCTTATGCTTCTATATCAGTGTTAGAACCTATCGGGTGAGTTAGGTGTGAATTGAATTAAAAAATGAAGCAAATAGCATGTTTGAAGGAAGTTTGAATATGGAAAGTCAACCTAGAGTTGACTATCGAGTTAGAGTGTTCGGAATCAGATTCTGATGATTCGACTAGTTTCGAGGGATCATTTATGACTTAGGAGAGCAATCGGAATTGAATTTGGAGATCTAGTGTAGAAATAGGCTTGAATTGGCTAAGGTTGAATTTTGACGAAATCCGATCGATAGGTGAGATTTTGATCCGGGAGTCGGAATGGAATTCCGACAGTTGCAGTAGTTCCGTTAGGTGATTTTGGATATGCCTGCAAAAGTTTGGTCATTCTTGAGAGCTTTTGGACGGGAATTGAAGGGATTTCGACGGGGAATCATTGGAGGTAAGTTTTATGAGTTAAATACATGATTTTATCAAAGAATCTTCCATTAATTCTTTGAATTTGGGTAAGAAATCAAGAAAATTAGGGATTTGAACAAAAATCTTAAAATGGGGATTTGAAGGACCATTTGTGGTCCGAATTGGGAGTTCTTGGTATGTACGGACTCGTGGAGAGACGAGGATTCCGAAAATGTGAGTTTCATAATTTTTCGAGATGTGGGCCCGGGGCTCGGGTTTTGTCAATTTCGTGATTTTTGATATTTTTCGAGTTCTTTCGATTGGGTGATGTTCCATTAGCCTATTTTGATATATTTGTGCTGATTTGTGCTAGTTTTGATGTGCGTAGATGCCGGTTCAAGGAGCTAAGGTGTCGCGGGCATGAGCTTTCGTCGGTTCGAGGTGGGTAATACATGTAAATGATGTCCTGAGGGTTAGTAAACCCCGGACTTGCACATCTTAGTGCTGTGTTGAGGTGACTTGCACGCCGGATAACGGACGTGGGGTAGAGCACCATTGGGGATCGCAACTTGGTCCGTTCCCGCGTAATAAATAATAACACCTAATTGTTGAAATGATTGGACTAATTATCATGTTTGGGCTTCGTGCCGATTATTTGAATCCTTTAGGGATTAGAATCATTGTCTTGATAACACTGTACATATTTTTATCTAAATTTAAGGTTTTAAATGGTATTTTGCTATTCAACATTTTTATAAGATTATGAAAAACTTGAACAAGGTCTTAATAATATATTTAGCTGTGAGCTAATATGATATTGTTTCCCGTAGTGCTTTCTTTGACTATTTGTTAGACTGATTGGGCCGAGAGCCATATGTTAGGGCATGACTTTTCATGTGAGCATATGCATACACATGCATGGATCGGACTGCACACCGCAGTGGTATACGGATCGGGTTGCGTGCCGCAGTGTTATTAATATTGTGCTTGGGCGGTAGGAGCCCCTCCGGAGTCCGAACCCCCACAGTGAGCACGGGTACCCAAATTGGATCGGGCTACACGCCGTAGCGGTCATATGCATTGCATGGCATACATACATTGGTTTATGTGTACTACGTGGCATAACATTCAGCACTCATACATTACCGGCACACATGCATTAGTTGCCTTATTGACCAGATCTCCTGGTGTAAATTGATAAGGAGTGCTGAGCCCGAGGGGCTGATTTGAGTGCGGACTTGCACTGCTTGAGATTGTATCCAGGTATTGGTATATTATTATGATAGAAAGTAGCTAAAAATTGAGATTTTTAATGATCTACTCACTTATGCTGGAAAGGAATAAAAAGATAGTTCTGTATTGTGTAGCATGAGATAGTGTCTATCGTGGTTTTCTTCCCTTCAGCATTATTTACTTTTATTACTGCTGAGTTGGAAGTACTCACACCCGACTCCCTGCACCTTGTGTGCAGATTCAGGTACATCACAGCATGGCTGATTCTATTGTGGCTCGGGAGTGCTTTTGGACGGTCGAGGTAGCTGCCAGCGTTCGCAGGACCTGATTCTCCAGTTTGTCTGTATTTTGTTCTGATCATCCCACACTTGTGCACAGTTATATTTACTATTTACACTTTGTATACTCTGTAGAGGCTCATGACTCTTGACCCTTCGGTCTATGGGAGTTGGCATGTGTTGGGACTTGGTTCCCTGTTTTTAATATATCTATCACTATTGTGCTTAAATTGGATAAAGTGAGCTTGTGGCTCCATGGTTATTGTTGATTGGTCGGGCTGGCCTAGCAGTGTGCTGGGCGCCATCACGACCGGATTTGGGGTCGTGACAATATGATACACTTCCTATAAATTCTATAGTAACTTATGACTTCAACAAACATATATATTTTCATAGACTTTTATATTTCAAGAACATACTAAATATGGATTATACAAGGAGGGAATGATGTCAAACAATTCACAAATTATTGTTGCTCTTTTTGTTTTGCTTTCTCTTGTTCCTTCTCAAGCCAAAGGTTAAGACAACACTAAAATTCTACTTTCTACTATGCCTCTATTTCACTTTTCATGACATATAATAAATATCATTTTATTTTATTGTATAATAAATATCATTTTATTTTATCATAATATATATATATATATATATATATCATAGTATCTTTTATTTAATATTTTTTCAGTTGTAATTTATAGTATCATTTATTAAGTTTCTAAATATATAAATTTAATTTAGAAAATACGGGAAACATATATTCCAACTAAGACAAAAAGATAAAAAAAATTAACTTGGTGTATTCGAAACTTCTTCCTTCTCTTTTATATGAAATGAGTAATTTTCTGCTATGTTGTTCGGACTTTTCAAAAATATTATCGCACCCATATCAGATTCTTAAAAAATACATTATTTTGAAGGATTCGATACGTATCCAATAATATTTTAAAAGAGTCCAAGCAACATAGATTGTGAACAACCATGCAAGAAGTTGGGCTTTGGTGTGGTTTTATGTGTGCCCAATCCTAATTTTGGTTCAGGTGGAAGTGTTTGTTGTTGTCCTTTTAAAAAAAAGAATAATTAATCCAAATAGTCGCACGTCCAATCGCTTAAATTAAATTTAGTCGGAGGAGGTCTTTATGAGAATATTTGTTACACATTTCTTTCTTAGTTATAAAAATAATAATTTCATTGGGAATAATCAAATAATAATCTCATACAATCAATAATATTTTTTTCTTTTACTAATATTTCTTTACTGGGCATTGAATTTCTAGTGCAAAGATGCACTTTATAGTGTACTTGTGGTATTATATGACAAGCTCTAAAAGAATATGTTTTGTTTATTAGTTATTTCTTTCTTTGGCATTATAATTCTTCTATTAGATCGGTTTATGGTTCATTATCGATGATATTTTTAATTGTATGTGTTTTCAAGAAGGTTAATGTAATATTATATAACATAAGAGACATACAAGACATTTTGTAAGATAATTTTAATCCATTTAAATTGTAAACGGGCATAGGAAGATTAAAGAAATTTTAGTATTAAAGAACCCAAATTATTGAATTTTAGTAATAAATAGGTGTATACGGTCAAATCGGACTTGCCCTTTAATAGGATTAATCGTGACTGGAACATGATAGGCCAACGTTCAACCTCGTGTTGTATCGAACCATGAACCATCGAGATCTGTCAAGATCGAGACCGGGAGAGATCCAGGGAAGCTTACCGAGCCAAATAATGGAAAGCCGAAATATCATAATCGGGCGAGTATCAGATCGGAAATCTCAGCATATATCAAGAAGAGACCGATTAATTAGCTAATCATGAGATTTCTTACTGTATTTAGAATTGTATCGAGGCTAGGACTCTCCTACTATGTAAAAGGGGTCTGATCATTTGTAAAACAGATCATATTTATACAATAAAAAGCAATATACTACCTCTAGTTTGTATTATCTTGTTATTCTCTTCTTTATCAGTTGAAACTTCACTTGATTCAAGGGTGATCGACCTCTAGGGCCAAGGTTATTCAAAAATCAAAATGTTCGGTTTGTATTTATTTCTTTTGCAGTCAAATTCAACATTAATATCGATCTTCTTAAATTGTGCCAAGTTATATCAAGTATCCTTAAAACCACGTGTAAATTTAATTGTTATCCAATTTTAGGGCAAACAATAGGTCTAAATAAAGCGTATTGAATGGAGAAAAGGCGGCCCTAATGCGATAACAAACATAAAAAACAACAACAACAACATAGTGAAATTTCACAAGTATAGTTTGGGAAGGATAGCGTGTACGCAAAAATGGATCCAAGATTTAAGCTGTATGGTTCAACATTTAAGGTTCTGTCACGACCCCAAATCCGATCGTGATGGCGCCCAGCACTCTGCTAGGCCAGCCTGACCAATTAACAACAATCACGGAGCCATAAGCTCACTTTATCCAATTTAAGCATAACAGAATAATTTAATAGTGATAGATATATTAAAAAAACAGGGAACCAAGTCCCAACACGTGCCAACTCCCATAGACCGAAGGGTCAAGAGTCATGAGCCTCTAATGAACATAAGTGTATAATGGTTTACAAGATACCAAGTGCGAAAAGAAATATCAATACAGAATCAAAAGACAGTAAGAAGGAATATCGGGTCCTGCGAACTCTGCAGCTACCTCGAATATCCTACAGATGTCGCCTCGAACAGCTACCGGATCACTGCTGAGAGGTACCTGGATCTGCACACAAGGTGCAGGGAGTAAAATGAGTACCGCCATATTCAGTGGTAATAAACAGGGGTAAGACAGCGCAGATAAGAAATCCGCAACAAAGCACTATGTAAAGCTGTAATCAAATACCCTGTCACAGAATCAATATCAACTGTACCTGTACCAACAAGTACCAGCAAAATAGTATAACAGCTATCGGATGTAGCTAAATGCAATGCAATGCATGATATGACCGCTACGGCGCGTAGCCCGATCCAATTTGGGTACCCGTGCTCACTGTGGGGGTTCAGACTCCGGAGGGGCTCCAACAGCCCGATCCACTTCCAGTCAACTAATATGCAATTACAGCCTCGCGGGCTGAAAATAGTTTTGAAAACTCTTTTATCATTTTTTCAGTTGAAAACAGTACTATCAAGTTCCAGAGATTGGAAATAACATGATAACAGTAAATAGTTACGGACTGGTAGTAAACTAGCATGTCAATATCACAAGACAATGATAACGATCCTCGCGGGATCCAATAGCTGGCTCACAACCCATAAATATGCTCGACCGTCCGAGAAGGAGGTCTAACGGCTCAAGAGTAGCCAATATCACAATGTAGTATGCAACCATCCGAGAAGAAGGTTCGACGACTCAAGAATAGCCTAATATCATAACACAGTAACAACAGGTCGGACTAAGCTATAGTAACCAATTCACAATCGACCCCGCACTCACAAGAAAGTGCGTGTCTTGCTGCTATACAACGTCACAAAGTGGTGTACCGGGGTTCCGAACCCGCTGGTCATCACCCACATCTATTACTCACCTCAATACAGTGCGACGACTACTCCGCAATGCCCTTCCCACGAGAATCAAGCTCCGCACGTGTAGAATCTGATCAAATATAGTAAATACACATCAAATTAGACCAATGGTACGATACCCAGTCAAAACAACTCAATTTACACCGAAATTCACAAAGTTGCCAAAATCTGACTTTCGGTACGCTTATCAAAAAATTACAAAAGTTACATATTCGGAATCCTCATCTCGATACGAGTCTAGGCATATAAAATTTACCAAAATCGGACTCAATTTGCCCACTCAAATCAGTGTTTTTCTTCAATTTAGGCCTAGGGCTCAAACCCACCTTTAATCTTCCATATACAGAAATTTAACCAAGGATTTCATGTAAAAATGAGGTAATTAAGCCACAAAAACTTACCTCCGACGAAACCCCGATGATTTCCCAGAAATCTCCCGTCAATACCTTCTCTTGGAACTCAAAAATGGAGGTTTTGGGTATGGGGTTCGCGACTGGACTGTTCTGTTATATTAATTCACTGACTGCCCGGCGACCCTCTGCGATCGCAGCCCCGAGCTCGCTATCACGATGAACAAATTCACCAGGCTCCAAAATTAATCTACGCGATTGCGATATACCCTACGTGATCGCCCTGCTTCATGCCTTAACACTACGCGATCGCGTGAATCCACCTGCGATCACACTGCATTAAATCCCAGACCTACGCGATCGCACACAAGACATCATGATCGTGATGAATCCAGCCATAACCTTACGTGATCGCATACTCTCCCACGCGATTGCAGAGTTTACAATTCTCTTCATACGCGATCGCAGACATAGCTTCGCGATCGCGAAGCACGAAAATTCTTTGCATTTATTGCAGCAGAAACAGCAGTGCCTTTGGCACAAAATGGTCCGTTTGGACCCCCGAATTCATCCCGAGGCCCCCGGGACCCCAACGAAAACCACCAACATACTCCAAAACATGATACGAACTTGTTCCAATCATAAAAACACCATCCTAAACATCAAAATCACCAATTACACACGGATTCAAGCCTAAATTCCTTAAAACTTTCCGAATTACACATTCGATCAAAAACCCGACCAAACGACGTCCAAATGACCTGAAATTTTGCGGACATATCCAAAATCACCTAACGGAGCTACGGCATCTGTCGGAATTCCATTCCGACTCCCGGATCAAAATCTCACCTACAGTTCGGATTTCGCTAAAATTCAACCTTAGCCAATTCAAGCCTATTTCTACACCGGGCCTCCAAATTCAATTCCGATTACTCCCCTAAGTCACAAATCACCTCCCGGAACTAACCGAATCATCGGAATCTGATTTCGAGCCCTCTAACCAAATAGTCAACTCCAGGTTGACTTTCCATGTTCAAGTTTCCTTCAAAAAGGCTATATGCCTCATTTTCAATCCAATTCACTCCTAACTCACCCGATGGACTCTAACACTGATATAAAAGCATAAAACATGTAATTAAAAAATAACGGTATGGTAATTCCCGTGACAACGGGCCGGATCGTCACAGGTTCTTAACGTTAGGCTTATTATCTCTTTTGAAATTATGAGTTCATATCTATTATTTGATGTAACGTTAGTAAATTTATATGTACAAATTTATACTCCACATCGATAGTTATGGGTTCAATTGAACCTGTAGATATAAAGCTACATCCACTCCTGCATGTACGTGAATTTTATCTTTACCTTGTGCACTAATACACTCTCGACTCAAAGCAAGCATAATCATAGCAATTTAGAGAAAACATAAACAAAATGAATATCTTAGTAGAAAGTCGTCATTCTTTACTAGGTGGATTTGATTAGTGGGATTAATAAGTTTAATACATAAAGGAAAAAAGAGAGTCTAAAATGATCCTTTATATTTGAGAGTATGTCTAAAATAGTTCCTGTAATGACCCGGCCGGTCGTTTTAGAAAATTTCGCCCCAATCCTCAATTTAACTATTCCCCTAAGTTCATTTATGCTATTGTGGTTTGCTCGGAGAGTCGGTTCTGAAATTTGGAGTATTTTGGGACACTTAGTCCCTAAGTGAGAGCTTTAAGGTTAGAAAATGGTCCGTAACTGGAACAGTGTTAAGATGATCTCGGAACGGAAATACGATGGTTCCATTAGCTCCGTTAGGTGATTTCGGGGTTGGGAGCGCGTTCGGAATGTATTTTGGAGGTCCGTAGCTCAATTAGGCTTGAAATGCCGAAGGTTGAAATTTTGGCGAATCCGAACGATAGGTGAGATTTTGATCCGGGGGTCGGAATGGAATTACGACAATTTCTGTAGCTCTGTTATGTCATTTTGGACTTGTGTGCAAAATTTGAAGTCAATCGGACTTGATTTAATAGGTTTCGGCATCGAAAATAGAAGTTGGAAGTTCTAAAGTTCATAAAGCTTGGATTGAAGGTTGATTCATAATTTTAGCGTTGTTTGTTGTGATTTGAGGCCTCGAGCAAGTCCGTAATATATTATGAGACTTGTTAGTATACTTTGTTGGGATCCCATGAGGTTCGGATAAATTTTGGAACAGTTTTTGGAAGATTTTTGCCATTTTTAGCATAAATGTAATGATCCAAAAGTCTATTTTTAGTTCCAGAGATTCAAATTTGATTTTGAGACTTCGAGAATTTAGATAATGAATTATAGGACTAATCTGGAAAGTTTGGTCTAATTTCATCAAGTCACGATTGGGTTTTTGACGCGAAATGTGAATTAATTGTTTAACGAGCAAAATTGATGTTGCACTGAGTAAATGAGATCCAAATTCAGTTTTGTTTGAACCACTGGATCCCTATCGAAATTATGGAGCGATAGCAAAAAGAATCGTCGAATTCCGAGTTCGTATGATGAAATTAGAACCACTTTAGTGAAAAATGGCTGTGCTGCAATTTTTCATTAAAAACCTGCTACAATTATGAATAGTGAACAGTAACCGCGCGTGACTGTTCACCCACGCGCATGAACAGTAATTGGGAAAAAAAAATCTGTACAGCTTATTAAAGACTAGCCATCAATTTTGGTGAGTTCCAATCTCGGATTTTGGGCAATTTTGAGCGAAAAATCACGAGAAAACGCTGGAAAATCATCGGGTATTCATCGGAGGTAAGTTTCTTGACTCAAAAACATCATTTTATGGTAGAATTAACATCAATCTTCATGAATTTGGGTAGAAATTGTGAAGGATTGGAGCCTAGAAATTGAAAACGAAAGTTTGGGGTTTGAAAGGCCAATCGAACTCCGATTTTGGTAAATTTTATATGTATGGACTCGTGGCGAGACGAGGATTCTGGAAATATGAGTTTCGAAATTTTTTGAGATGTGGGCCCGGGGCTCGGGTTTTGCAAATTTTGTGATTTTTGATATTTTTTGAGTTGTTTTGATTGGGTAATGCCCAATTGGCCTATTTTGATGTGATTCTATTGTTTTTTATCAGATACTACACCTGTGGAGGCTGACATTCGCGGCAAGAGGGTTATTTCTTAGCGGTTTTGAACCGGAATTGAGGTAAGTGGCTTGTCTAACCTCGTGTGGGGGAACTTTCACCCCTAGGATATTATGTGATAGTTTAAATGCCTTGTACGCGAGGTGACGGGCGTGTACATGCGCTGGTTGTTGAACACATACTTTACTTAAAATGTTCGATGAGTGATATTCCTGCGTTTAGCTGTAATTCGGTATTCTTACCTGGTGGTAGTTAGAAAAGCATGATTAGGTAGTATTTAACTGTCTAGTTGCCTAATTGTCTTACTTGAGCTTCTTGATAATTATTGGCACTATTTACCGGTGAAGTTATAGTTAAGCATATTATATTCTCTATGTGTATTCCTTTAATTGCTATGGTTGTGGACTGCGGGTTCAATTCCCGGAGATCCCAGGGTTGTGGATTCGATTCCCAGAGACCCGGAGTGATACTGTTGTGGACTGCGGGTTCGATTCCCGGAGATCCTGAGATTTATTGAAATGTGGACTGCGGGTTCGATTCCCGGAGATCCTGAGATTTATTGAAATGTGGACTGCGGGTTCGATTCCCGGAGATCCTGAGATTTATTGAAATATGGATTGCGGGTTCGATTCCCGGAGATCCTGAGATTTATTGAAATGTGGATTGCGGGTTCGATTCCCGAAGATCCTGAAATTTATTGAGATGTGGACTGCGGGTTCGATTCCCGGAGATACTGAGATTTACTGAGATATGGGCTGTAGGTTCGATTCCCGGAGACCCATGGGTACTGTCAATGGGACTGTGGGTTCAATTCCCACAGGTCCTGGACTTGTTTTATTGAGTTGGTTACTTGTTGTTAGCTTAATTGTAGACGGTTGCGGTAATCATTTTATTGTTGTTATTTCGGAATTATTATCATTTAAACCGCTTATTATTGTTATCATCATTATATAATTGTTTTCTCAGTAGGGCCCTGACCTTCCTCATCTCTACTCCATCGAGGTTAGGCTTGACACTTACCGAGTACCGCCGTGGTGTACTCATGCTACTCTTCTGCACACTTTTGTTGTGCAGATCCAGGTACATTAGGACAGGCCCGTACTAGGTGATTCAGCAGTACATTTGGAGACCTCGAGGTATGATCTGCTACGTCCGCGGATCCGGAGGCTTTCCTTCTATTCTGATAGTATTAGTTGACATTTTCCTTTTTCGTTGTTAGATACTCTTTACACATAGAGCCACAGTTGTATATTCTTTTTAGTCCGTGTTACCCGTGAGATTCCGGATCTTGGTAGTGTTTTATACAGTGTGTTGACGGATGTATGTGCCAAGCGGCACGGATTACATATCTTTTTATGCTATTTTTCCGTAGTTTCTTATTTAAGTGTTCATAGCTTGTATATTCCGCAACTAGTTAGGCTTACCTTGTCGTGGGGACTGGGTGCCATCACGACATGTTCACGATTGGTGAACTAGGGTCGTGACAGTTCCTTAAATATAAGGTTTAAGTCATTTAGGTCTTTTAATTATCAATTCTTAAAAATTTCTAAAACCCTCGCCTTAAACCCCAACAGAGACAACAACATTGTCTCTCTTCCTCTACACAATGGATCCTTCAAACAACAACAATGTCTTCAACGACAACTCCGACATCTGCGAACAGCTCCTCCAACATTACGCTAAATCCTCCGCCCCAAATATGGCATTTAGCTCAAGTCATGATAATAACGAATAAGTCTTAGTCAAATACACAATAAAATCATCAATCGGGACGGACCAAGTCACAATCTTCAATAGTAAATAATCCCACGCTCTTCGTCAAACGCGTGTCTCACCTCAATATAGCACTATGATGCACAAGTCCGGGGTTTCAAACCCTCAAAACACTATTTACAAGTATTACTCACCTCGAATCGGCTAATTCCCTAGCTCGCAACACCTTTGCCATTCGAATTGGCCTCCACACACGTCGAATGTATCCAAAATCAAAATGAATACGTCACAATATGCTAAGGGAATAAAACCCAATCAAAAACAATCAAAAAATATCAAAAATCTCGAAATTAGCAAAACCCGAGCCCCGAGCCCACATCTCGAAACTTAGAAATTTTTATATCAACGGGTTCCTATCTCACCACGAGTTCATACATACCAAAAGTTCTCAAATCCAACTCCAATAGGTCCTCCAAATCCCCAAATCAAAATTCTAAAATCCCAAGCCCTAATTCATCCATTTGTAGCTTAAGTCCCATGATTTCTAGGTAGATTCGTAATAGAAACGAGTTTTAAGCTCAAAAATCTTACCTCCAATCATTTCCCTTTGAATCCCTCTTTAATCCCCACCAAGAAGCTCTTAAAATGATCAACAATGGGTAAAACTAGACCCAAAATCGCGACTAAAATGACTTAAAACATTCTGCCGAGGTATGTGTTTTCCTTCATCGCGATCGTGGCACTAGACTCACAATCGCGAAGAACAAATTTTAAACTCCCAACAATTACACTACGCGAATGCGACCGGGACCATGCGAATGCGATGCTTCTGCCTCCTACACCTTTGCGATCGCGATCAAACATACGCGAACGCGATGCACAAATGGCCTTCAACCCATCTTCCTCTACACGATCACGTGTTCCATCTCGCGAATGCGATTCACTACTCCCCAGCCTTACGCTAACGTGAAGACTCACATGCAAACGCGAAGGTTTGGTTCTGGCCTTCCTCAAACCTTTCTATGCGATCGCGGTACACCCAACGCGATCGCGAAGAGCAACTCTTCTACAACACTAAACATGCAATTTCTGCAACTTTCAAATTATAAAAATGGTTCGATTAACCACTCGAAACTCACCCGAAGACCCCGGGACCTCAACCAAAGGCACCAACACATCCTAAAACCTTATTCAAACTTGTTCCAATCATCACAATACCTCAAACAACATTAAATCACTCAAAACACATCGGATTCAAGCCTAGTTTCTAAAATCTTCCAAAATACGCTTTTGATCATAAACCCAACCAAACCATGTCGGAATGACCTGAAATTTTGCACACACGTCCGAAATGACACAACGAAGCTACCACAACTCCCGGAATTGCATTCCAACCCCATATCAAAATCTCACCTACCAACCGGAAATCGCCAAAATATCAACTTCGCAAATTCAAGCTTAGTTCTACTCCGGACCTCCAAAACCTATTTCGATCACACTCCTAAGTTAAAAATTATCTCCCAAAGCTAACCGAACCATTAGAACTCGCATTTGAGCCCTCTAACACATAATGGTTGACTTTTCCAACTTAAACCTTCTTAAAAGAGACTAAGTGTCTCAAACCCTCACCGGAACTAACCCGGATTCAATTCAACCAACCCGATACCTCAAAACACATATGAACAAAGAAAATATGGGCAGAAATAGGAAAAATGGATCGATAACGCATGAGACAACCGGTCGGGTCGTCACACAAAATCATGAATACTCTTATAAATTTATATTCTCACTTTATTAATTCACTTAATTGTGGTAAATTTATATACTTTGGTATAAATATTCAGCACGGTAATTTTTACCCTCTTGCACTATATATGTGACGACCCAAAGGAGTCATCTCCGGATTTATCCCCTTTTCGCGCTTCTAAGGCCTTGAAAATCTCACTTATAGTTACCTCGTTGTGTATGCACATTACGGGCGCGTAGCCGGAAAACTTTTATGTTGAAATATGTGAATTCTATGAAAAATTTGAAGAATTTTGATATTTATATGATTAAAGTTGACTTCGGACAATATTTTTGGTAAACGGACCCGGATCCGTGAGTTAGGAAAAAGGTAGAAATGCGGTGATGACCCCTTTGGGTCGTCACAATATATGATCATAAAAATTATCCCATGGGATATTAATGGGTAAATGTTATATTTTACGTATTCAACGTAAATGTTGAGTTCCTATTGACACAACCTAAGAATACTTCACCTATTTACTTTTCATACGTTGAGTTCCCTTAAATTTCGATTTTGCCACTGCTTTCACATTATGTTATTAGTAATTTACTATTAGGCTATTATATAAACCGCTCATTTAAGTTGTCCTCGCGATCAGACATACATTTTAATTGGCTCATTTATCATTTAAACACTTCAAGTGACTGTTAAATAAATTAAATATACACCCGATTTGCAATTAAAAATTTTGATATTTGTAATTAACAAAGAAATATACTTAAAGAAAAGAAAAATAAATCCTTTTTCTATAATTTTAACCGCATCAAGGGCTCTGTACCTTTTCCCATTCTTCTTCTTCCTTCCCCCTATCTCTCTCTCACCTCATATCTCTCTTTCATCCCTAAATCAACAAAGCTAATATGATAGAAAATATTCCAATAGTTAACAATTTATATATGTAGAAGAGAAACAGAAATCAATATTATGTATCCTTCCCCTACACCGTCTTTTGAAAATTAAATCAAAATGAAGTTTTTCTCTCTTTTTGCTACTTCTCTCTCCTTTTTAATCTCGTCATTTCCACCATTATTTCATCTCAATGCAAGGCAAACTCTCCATCACTAAAAATACGTAATTCTTCTATCTCCGTTTTAGTCTCACACATCCTTCACATTCCCTCGCCATTCTCATACACAAATATACTGAGAAGATAGAAACCAAAAAGCATGTTCTTTTGGAAAAACCTAAGTTAGAGAACGTGAGTACAAATTTTGGTAAAATAGTACGGTGGAACCTAGTCACAAGTAGGGGAGTTGGAGACAAGAAAGAGGAAGTGGTAATTATGTTTTTCAATTTGGGTATAAAATGAGACCAAGGAAAAATTAGGAATTACACCCAGTCATTACCGCCAGTAATGGGTTAAAATTTGAGGCAACGTGTTTATTACATGAGTATGCAACATGCGATATGCCAAGTCATACGTGGGTGTTTAGTTGACGCTCTTAATAGACATATGCAGCGTTTATTTCGTCATTGGCTACTCTGTCTGGCTGATCGTTGATGACAACTTAAAGGGGTGATTTATGTATCCATTTCACAATCTAGCAATCACTTTTCATAGACGAATACACATAAAATTATGTTTTGTACCGATAGGGGAAGCACGACAAAATCTATGAAAAATAAGAATACCACCTTGAAAAGGAATAAACAAAGAATTACTTCTATTAACAAAATGAGAAGGTGTGACGACCCAAAGGGTCATCACTTGTTTTATTAATCATTTCGAGCTTTTGAGGTCTTGAAAACCTCATTTATAGTTGCCTCGATTTGCATGCACAGTCCGGGCACAAAGCTGGAAAAATATTTATGTTGAAATATGTGAAATATGTGAAAAAGTTGAAGAATTTTTTATATTAATATTGATATGGTTGACTTTGGTCAACATTTTTGGTAAACGGACCCGGATCCGTGATATGACTGTCTCAGCAAATCCGTAGAAAAATATGGAACTTGGGCATATGCCCGGAATTGAAATCCGAGGTCTAGAACCTCGGTAAAAGAATTTTTCTGTTAAATTGTTTTCTGAAAATGTTTAAGGAAAATGAAACTGAATTTTGATTAAAAAGTACTGGAATCGGGCTCGTATTTTGGTTCCGATGCCCGGTACAGGTCATATATATTGGTTAAGCGCTTCCTGTAAAGTTTGGTTGAAAACGGACGTCGTTTGACGCATTTTGGCCTTAAATTGGAAATTTTGGATATTACGAAAATTGAAAGAATTCTTGAGTTTTAAGGCTCAATCCATTGATTTTGATGTTATTTTAGCGATTTGATCTCGCGATCAAGTTCGTATGATGTTTTTGAGTTAGTGTGCATATTTGGTTTGGAGCCCCGAGGGCTCGGGAGTGTTACGGAGGTGGTTCGGGGTGTTTTTGGATTTGAAAACACAGCAGGAATTCTGCTGTTTCTGCAGAGGGATTTTGTTCTACGCGATCGCCGCCTCATCCACGCGATCGCACAGCATTGGCCAGTTCTTCTACGCGATCGCAGCATCCCTCACGCGATCGCGTAGCTTCCAGTTCTTCCCCCACGCGATCGCAGTCATGTTCACGCGATCGCATAGGCCAAATAGGCTGTCCGGTGAGTTTCCTCTACGCGATCGCAGCATCCCTCACGCGATCGCGTAGCTTCCAATCTTTTCTCCACGCGATCGCAACCTTTTGCACGCGATCGCATAAGAGGCCAGTCTTTCCTCTACGCGATCGCAACCCAATTCACGCGATCGCGTAGGGTAAATTTCCGCCCGGTGAATTAATACCCAAAACAGAACACTTACGGGATTTTATCCCATTTTCACAAAATCCTTTCTTCTCCACAGGCTCTTAGGCGATCTTTGGGGCATTTCTTCATCAAAGTTCATTGGGTAAGTATTGTTTAACTCGTCTTCTTCATTTTTCATCAACATCAATCAAATTCTTAGGCTTAAACATGTGTAAATTGGTTGAAAAATTGGAGAAATGGGTATAGTTAGGGCTTTCAAAGAATTTGCGATCTAGACCTCGTTTTGGAGTCGAACTTAAGAAAAAATTGTATATTTGAACTCATGGAGGATTGGGTGAACTTATTTTGGTTCGAAACTTGAGTTTCGATTATGTGGGCTCGGGGTCGATTTTTACTATTCCGGGCAAAATGTTGTAAAAATCATATTTAGCAATATGAACTAGTTTGTTAAGTAGAATTGATGATATTAAATCAATTGTGTATAGATACGGTTGGATTGGAGTCAAATTCGAAAGGAAAAGGCATTGCTACGGATTGAATCGTTCGTGAACTTTCGAGGTAAGTGTTTGTTCTATCCTAGCTTGAAGGAGTAGGAATTTAGTTATGAATAAATTGTTGATTAAGAGTTATTGGTGTTATACCGGTAATAGAGATAAATTGTTGAAATTATTATCAATTATTGGTTTAAAACCGGTAATTATAAATATTGTTGATGTAGAGATTATTGGCTAAATGCCGGTAATATATATATTTATGAATTGGGATCGTGTGGCGCGCCGACCACTTATATATTTATGAATTGGGATCGTGTGGTGCGCCGACCACTTATATATTTATGAATTGGGATCGTGTGGCGCGCCGACCACTTATATAATAAGAAATGGGATTGTGTGGCACGCCGACCACAAAGTGATTTAAATCTTGGCATTGGCCATAGTTGCCGGTAGCCTATTGATATATTTGGGAGAGGGTGGTACGCCTACCACAAGAGGTAATTACCGTGATAGTTGGGAGCGAGTGGTACGCCTACCATGAGATATGAAATGAAAGAGGAATTGAGATATGAAAGTAAGAATTATTCTGTTGATTAGATTATTCTGGATATCACAAGTTATTGACTGTTATTTCAGAGCAGAGTTTTTCCTTATAAATGTATTGTGTATATATATATATATATTGCAACTGTACAGGTTTATGCGGGTGAATGGCCTTAGCCTTGTCACTAGTTCGCTGTGATAGGCCAGGCACTTACCAGCACATGGGGTCGGTTGTGCTGATACTACACTCTGCGCTCTTTTGCGCAGATACAGGTTACGGACAGCAGCAACGGTAGTAGAGACTTGTGGATTTTCAACTACTGAGACTACGAGATAGCCTTGCATGCGTCCGCAGGACCCGTTGTCTCTTCTATCTATGTTTTTCATTATGTTATCTCATGTAATCGAGATAAACAACTTGTATTTTCTTTCAGACAATTATGTGTATTATTCTTAGAAGTTCGTGAGTATTGTGACACCGGTCTTGGGTAGTGTATCATGTTTGGGTTTCTTTATCATATTTGACTAAGTCTTCCGCTAATTTTGATTATTCCGCTGTAATTTATATGTTTTAATAATAAGTTTTAATAAGAATTTGTTAATTAATGGAGGTGTAATTAATATTTGGCTTGCCTAGCTTCCATTTAGTAGGCGCCATCATGACCCCGATGGTGGGAAATCCGAGTCGTGACAAGTTGGTATCAGAGCACTAGGTTGCATAGGTCTCACAACTCACGAACAACCTTAGTAGAATCTGAAGGATCGGTACGGAGACGTCTGTATTTATCCTCCAGAGGCTACAGAGTTAGGAAAATATTCCCTTTATTCTTTCCAGTCGTGCGACTTGATCTTTTAAATGTTAATTGAACTTCTACTCTGTTCTTCCGCAGATGGTAAGGACACGTGCATCCTCATCTACTGACTAGCAGCCCGAGGTCCCAGCAGCGGCAGCTCCCGCTAGGGGTAGAGGCCGAGGTCGAGGTCGTCCTAGAGGACAAGGTAGGGGCGGAGCTCAGCCCCGAGCAGCAGCACGAGTGGCAGAACCTCAGGTTCATATCGAGGAGGAAGTTCCAGCCCCAGCAGCTCCAGTAGGCCCAGCTCAGGTCCCAGGAGGAGCTTTGTTTTCACCGAATCTTCAGGATGCTTTGGTCCGGATAGCAGGTTTTATGGATCATATCACCAGAGCAGGTTTATTACCGGTAGCACCAGCCACTTCTCGGGCTGGAGGAGGTAATCAGACTCCTGCTACGCGCACTCCGGAGCCAGTGATTCCCCAGACTCAGGTTCCTGTGATTCAGCCAGTTGAGGCAGTTCAGCCTATTATTGTGACTCCGTCTAATGATGGTGCAGCCATGTCTGCTGACACGTTATGGAGGTTGGACAAGTTTACCAAGTTGTTCACTACCACATTCAGTGGCACTCCTTCAGAGGATCCACAGGATTTCCTATACAGCTGCCACGAAGTTCTCTGTACTATGGGTATTGTGGAGACTAATGGTGTGGACTTTGCTACTTTTCGGTTATCTGGTTCCGCCAAGACTTGGTGGAGAGATTACTATCTATCCAGGCCAGCGGGATTGTCATCTTTGACTTGGGAGCAGTTTGTAGAATTATTCTTGGAGAAGTTCCTTCCAGCAACTCAGCGGGAGGTTATGCGCAGACAATTTGAGCGTCTTCATCAGGGTTCTATGTCTGTCACACAGTACGAGACTAGGTTCGTGGACCTGGCTCGTCATGCTATTATCATACTTCCCACAGATCGGGAGAGAGTGAGGAGGTTTATTGATGGCTTGAATCGGCCAATTCGGCTACAGATGGCTATGGGGGCAGGAACTGAAATCACTTTTCAGGAGGCGGCTAATGCAGGCCCGCCGGATCGAGATGGCTCTGTCACAGGGAGCGGATAAGAGATCTCGTAATTCGGGTAGATTTAGTGGTACCTCGTCTCGAGATAGAGATTTTTATGATAGAGGCCATCCTCCTAGGCCTTATCAGTCAGCTCTTTAGGTTTCTCATGATGCTTCAGGTGATCGTAATTCTCAGCCACGCTACTTTGATCAGCAGCCTATCAGTGCACCACCACTTCGTTATTTTCAGCAGCCGAGGGCTTGTTTTACGTGCGGTGATCTTAGGCACATTGCAAAGTATTGCCCTCGAGCTTCCGACTTATCTCACCAGCAGGGTTCTCGTGCCATGATTCAGTCCCCAGTTCCCTCACAGCCTGCCCAGCCGGCTAGAGGCGGAGGTAGAGGACATAGAGGTGGAGGTAGAGGTCATAGAGGTGGAGCTCGGACCGATAGAGGTAGAGACCAGCCAGCAGCTGATCGTCCTAGAGATACTGCTCAGGGTGGTGGGGCACAGCCCCGATGTTATGCACTTCCCGCCGGACCAGAGGCTGAGTCTTCTGATGCCGTCATTACAGGTATTATTTTGGTTTGTGATAGAAAGGCATCAGCATTATTTGACCCTGGGTCTACATATTCGTACGTGTCTTCCTATTTTGCACCATACTTGGTTCAGCCTAGTGATCCACTGAGTGTTCCTGTTCATGTGTCTACACCAGTAGGCGATTCTATTGTGGTTGATCGAGTTCATCGGTCATGTATTATAGTAATTGAGGGTCTCGAGACCCGTGCTGATTTATTACTCCTAAATATGGTGGACTTTGATATTATACTAGGCATGGACTGGCTATCTCCATATTATGCTATTTTAGATTGCCATGCCAAGACTGTGACTTTAGCCTTGCCAAATTCGCCTCGTATAGAGTGGAAAGGAATTTTAGGTCATACTAGCCGCAATGTTATTTCTTATGTTAAGGCTCAGCGTATGGTTGGAAAGGGATGCTTGACTTATTTGGCCTATGTCCGTAATTCTAGTGCTGAGGTTCCTTCTATTGACTCTGTGCCTGTGGTTCGCGAATTTCCTGAAGTATTTCCTTCAAACTTGCCAGGTATGCCGCCCGATAGGGACATTGATTTTTGCATTGATTTGGCTCCGGGCACTCAGCCCATTTCCATCCCCCCATACCGTATGGCTCCGCCATAGTTAAAAGAATTGAAGGAACATTTGCAGGATTTACTTGAAAAGGGTTTCATTAGACCCAGTGTTTCGCCGTGGGGTGCATCTGTATTATTTGTAAAGAAGAAAGATGGTTCGATGAGAATGTGCATTGACTATCGACAGTTAAACAAGGTGACTATCAAAAATAAATATCCACTTCCGCGAATTGATGATTTATTTGACCGGCTTCAGGGTGCCAAGGTATTTTCAAAGATAGATTTGAGATCTGGCTATCATCAGCTGAAGATTAGGGCATCTGATGTCACTAAGACAGCGTTCCGCACTCGGTATGGACATTATGAATTTCTGGTCATGTCTTTTGGGTTGACAAATGCTCCAGCGCTTTTATGGAATTAATGAATCGGGTGTTCCGGCCTTATTTAGACTTGTTTGTAATAGTCTTCATTGATGACATATTAATATATTCCCGTAGTCAAGAGGAGCATGCGCAACATCTCAGAGTGGCCTTACAGACTCTGAGAGATAGCCAGCTATATGCAAAATTTTCAAAGTGTGAATTTTGGCTAAGTTCAGTTGCATTCCTGGGTCATATTGTGATGACATCAGGTATTCAGGTTGATCCAAAGAAAATCGAGGCAGTCAAGAACTGGCCTAGACCGACATCAGCCACAGATATTAGGAGTTTCTTGGGGTTAGCGGGTTATTATCGTCGATTCGTAGAAGGATTTTCGTCTATTGCAACCCCACTGACCAGATTGACTCCAGAAGGGTGTGCAATTTGAATGGTCCGATGAATGTGAGGCGAGCTTTCAAAAGCTCAAGACAACCTTGACCACAACACCGGTATTGGTTTTACCCACAGGTACGAGACCTTATACTGTTTATTGTGATGCTTCCCGTATTGGGCTTGGTGCAGTGTTAATGCAGGATGGCAAGGTTATTGCCTATGCTTCGAGGCAGTTGAAGATTCATGAGAAGAACTATCCAATGCATGATCTAGAATTGGCGGCGATTATTCACGCATTGAAGATCTGAAGGCATTATTTGTATGGTGTAGCATGTGAAGTATACACCGATCATAAGAGTCTTCAGTATTTGTTTAAGCAGAAAGAGTTGAATATGAGGCAGAGAAGGTGGCTAGAGTTGCTAAAAGACTATGATGTTACTATTTTATATCACCCAAGTAAGGCCAATGTGGTGGCCGATGCATTGAGTAGAAAGTGTGCCAGCATGGGTAGTCTTGCATATATTCCGGTCAGTCAGACACCATTAGCTATAGATGTCCAGGCCTTAGATAACCGGTTCGTGAGATTAGACATTTCTGAGCCTAGCAGGGTATTAGCCTACACGGTCGCTCGTTCTTCTTTATTAGAGCATATCCGTGAGAGGCAATTTGATGATACTCATTTGCGTGAGTTGAGAGATACAGTACAGCGGGGAGGTGCCACACAGGTAAATCTAGATGATAATGGGGTATTGAAATTGTAGGGTCGAGTTTGTGTGCCCAATGTCGAAGGGATTCGAGAGTTGATCTTAGCGGAGGCCCACAGTTTGCGGTATTCTATTCATCCGGGCGCCGCGAAGATGTACCAGGACTTACGGCAGCACTATTGGTGGCGCAAAATGAAGAAAGATATCGTTGCGTATGTCGCTCGGTGTCTAAATTGTCAGCAGGTGAAATATGAGCACCAGAGACCTGGTGGTGTATTCCAGAGGATTGAAATTTCCGAGTGGAAATGGGAGCGGATCACTATGGATTTCGTTACTGGACTTCCTTTGACTCGGAGGAAATTTGATGCTATTTGGGTCATTGTTGATAGGCTGACCAAGTCAGCACACTTTATTCCAGTATCTGTCTCCTACTCGTCGGAGAGGTTAGCGGAGGTTTACATTAGGGAGATTGTTCGTCTCCATGGAGTGCCAGTATCTATTATCTCCGATCGGGGTACGCAGTTTACCTCGCGGTTCTGGAGAGCGGTCCAGCAGGAGTTAGGCACCCAGGTTCAGTCGAGTATAGCATTTCATCCTCAGACGGATGGCCAGTCCGAAAGGACTATTCAGATTCTAGAAGACATGCTTCGAGCCTGTGTTATTGATTTCGGAGGCTCGTGGGACCAGTTTCTGCCCTTAGCAGAGTTCTCCTACAATAACAGTTACCAGTCTAGCATCCAGATAGCTCCGTATGAGGCGTTGTATGGTAGGCGATGTCGATCACCAGTTGGATGGTTTGAACCGGGAGAGGCTCGGTTGTTAGGTACAGACTTAGTTCAGGAGGCCTTGGATAAGGTCAAGAATATTCAGGAGAGATTGCGTTTAGCTCAGTCCAGGCAGAAGACTTATGCGGATCGTAAGGTTCAAGATGTAGATTTCATGGTTGGCGAACGAGTATTGCTCCGAGTGTCGCCTATGAAGGGCGTGATGAGGTTCGGGAAGAAGGGCAAGCTCAGCCCTAGGTATATTGGTCCATTTGAGATTCTAGACGGAGTGGGAGGGGTGGCTTACAGATTAGCTTTGCCGCCTAGCTTATCAGCCGTGCATCCGGTTTTTCACGTATCTATGCTTCGGAGATACCACGACGATCCCACACATGTGTTAGACTTCAGTACTGTCCAATTGGACAATGATCTATCTTACGAGGAGGAGCCGGTGGCCATTCTAGACCGGCAAGTTCGATAGTTGAGGTCGAAGAGTTATCCTTCTGTGTGTGTTCAGTGGAGAGGTCAGCCTCCTAAGGCATCGACCTGGGAGTCCGAGTCTGATATGCGGAGCCGCTACCCACATTTGTTTCCTGACTCAGGTACTTCTTTCTTTTGTCCGTTCGAGGACGAACTGTTGTTTTAGAGGTGGAGATTGTGACGACCCAAAGGGTCATCACTTGTTTTATTAATCATTCCGAGCTTTTGAGGTCTTGAAAACCTCATTTATAGTTGCCTCGATTTGGATGCACAGTCCGGACACAAAGCTGAAAAAATATTTATGTTGAAATATGTAAAATATGTGAAAAAGTTGAAGAATTTTTTATATTAATATTGATATGGTTGACTTTGGTCAACATTTTTGGTAAACGGACCCGGATCCGTGATTTGACTGTCTCGGAAAATCCGTAGAAAAATATGGAACTTGGGCATATGCCCGGAATTGAAATCCGAGGTCTAGAACCCCGGTAAAAGAATTTTTCTGTTAAATTATTTTATGAAAATGTTTAAGGAAAATGAAACTGAATTTTGATTAAAAAGTACTGGTATCAGGCTCGTATTTTGGTTCCGACGCCCGGTACAGGTCATATATATTGGTTAAGCGCTTCCTGTAAAGTTTGGTTGAAAACGGACGTCGTTTGACGCATTTCGGCCTTAAATTGGAAATTTTGGATATTATGAAATTTGAAAGAATTCTTGAGTTTTAAGGCTCAATCCATTGATTTTGATGTTATTTTAGCGATTTGATCTCGCGAGCAAGTTCGTATGATGTTTTTGAGTTAGTGTGCATATTTGGTTTGGAGCCCCGAGGGCTCGGGAGTGTTTCGGAGGTGGTTCGGGGTGTTTTTGGATTTGAAAACACGGCAGAAATTCTGCTGTTTCTGCAGAGGGATTTTGTTCTATGCGATCGCGGCCTCATCCACGCGATCGCACAGCATTGGCCAGTTCTTCTACGCGATCGCAGCATCCCTCACGCGATCGCGTAGCTTCCAGTTCTTCCCCCACGCGATCGCAGTCATGTTCACGCGATCGCATAGGCCAAATAGGTTGTCCGGTGAGTTTCCTCTACGCGATCGCAGCATCCCTCACGCGATCGCGTAGCTTCCAATCTTTTCTCCACGCGATCGCAACCTTTTGCACCCGATCGCATAAGAGGCCAGTCTTTCCTCTATGCGATCGCAGCCCAATTCACGCGATCGCGTAGGGTAAATTTCCGCCCAGTGATTTAATACCCAAAACAGAACACTTACGGGATTTTATCCCATTTTCACAAAATCCTTTCTTCTCCACAGGCTCTTAGGCGATCTTTGGGGCATTTCTTCATCAAAGTTCATTGGGTAAGTATTGTTTAACTCGTCTTCTTCATTTTTCATCAACATCAATCAAATTCTTAGGCTTAAACATGTGTAAACTAGTTGAAAAATTGGAGAAATGGGTATAGTTAGGGCTTTCATAGAATTTGCGATCTAGACCTCGTTTTGGAGTCGAACTTAAGAACAAATTGTATATTTGAACTCATGGAGGATTGGGTGAACTTATTTTGGTTCAAAACTTGAGTTTCGATTATGTGGGCCCGGGGTCGATTTTTACTATTCCGGGCAGAATGTTGTAAATCATATTTAGCAATATGAACTAGTTTGTTAAGTAGAATTGATGATATTAAATCAATTGTGTATAGATACGGTTGGATTGGAGTCAAATTCGAAAGGAAAAGGCATTGCTACGGATTGAATCGTTCGTGAACTTTCGAGGTAAGTGTTTGTTCTATCCTAGCTTGAAGGAGTAGGAATTTAGTTATGAATAAATTGTTGATTAAGAGTTATTGGTGTTATACCGGTAATGGAGATAAATTGTTGAAATTATTATCAATTATGGGTTTAAAACCGGTAATTATAAATATTGTTGATGTAGAGATTATTGGCTAAATGCCGGTAATATATATATTGATGAATTGGGATCGTGTGGCGCGCCGACCACTTATATATTTATGAATTGGGATCGTGTGGTGCGCCGACCACTTATATATTTATGAAACGGGATCGTGTGGCGCGCCGACCACTTATATAATAAGAAATGGGATCGTGTGGCACGCCGACCACAAAGTGATTTAAATCTTGGCATTGGCCATAGTTGCCGGTAGCCTATTGATATATTTGGGAGCGGGTGGTACGCCTACCACAAGAGGTAATTACCGTGATAGTTGGGAGCGGGTGGTACGCCTACCACGAGATATGAAATGAAAGAGGAATTGAGATATGAAAGTAAGAATTATTCTGTTTGATTAGATTATTCTGGATATCACGAGTTATTGACTGTTATTTCAGAGCATAGTTTTTCCTTATAAATGTACAGAGTATTTCCTTATAATGTATTATATATATATATATCTATATTGCAACTGTACAGGTTTAGGTGGGTGACTGGCCTTAGCCTTGTCACTAGTTCGCTGGGATAGGCCGGGCACTTACCAGCACATGGGGTCGGTTGTGCTGATACTACACTCTGCGCTCTTTTTGCGCAGATACAGGTTACGGACAGCAGCAGCGGCAGTAGCGACTTGTGGATTTTCCGACTATTGAGATTACGAGGTAGCCCTGCAGGCGTCCGCGGGACCCGTTGTCTCTTCTATCTATGCTTTTCATTTTGTTATCTCATGTAATCGAGATAAACAGCTTGTATTTTCTTTCAGACAATTATGTGTATTATTCTTAGAAGTTCGTGAGTATTGTGACACCAGTCTTGGGTAGTATATCATGTTTGGGTTTCTTTATCATATTTGACTAAGACTTCCGCTAATTTTGATAATTCCGCTATAATTTATATGTTTTAATAATAAGTTTTAATAAGAATTTGTTAATTAATGGAGGTGTAATTAATATTTGGCTTGCCTAGCTTCCATTTAGTAGGCGCCATCATGACCCCCGATGGTGGAAAATTCTATTAACAAAATGAGAAGGAAAATTCAACTTTAGTGAATCATTTGATTTCAGATTTAAATTCACGCAGAGTTAAAAATATTTGGTGATATCTTTTTATTTGTCCAAGCTTTGATAAATAGAGCTAATCGATACTTGTGTTAGTTGGAAATAGCAAATATCCTATGAAACTAGTCGAGGTGTGCGGAAATTACACTACACCACGAACCTCTTTTCTTAACCCACTCCCTCCCCCCATCGAGTTAAAAAATAGTGCGTATGGCCCTTTTTTTGTACTAATAGTCATTGTGTTGCTCCTTCCTTGTTCTTCATTTATTGTGTTTTGGTTTTGATGAACTTGAATTGGTCAATATTAAAGTAAAAAAAGATTGCTTGGCCGAACAGATTAACCCTGTGATTATCATTTTAATAGACAAACTTGTTGATAAGTCAGAAAAAAGTGATTGTGATTTTCTAAAAAGTAAATTATGTAATGAATATAAATGGATCAAAAACGCTTCTTATCATATTAAAAGTTAAATATGCTAAGTCAAATATTTCAAGAACCTAAGTCTTAGGTAATCAATAGCTGAGGAATTCAACAATTTTCAATCTTAAAAATATCTTATCGTTTGAATATTAAGATTTGACTTTACTAATTATATGTTCTTTTCCTTACTAGATCAAGTATGACTATTTAATATGGTAAGATATCTATTATTCCTTAATATTATTATGCTATACTTCCTATTAATTCCATACAAATAATGACATTAATGAAATTGTATATAATATGGTAAGACATTTATTATACTTTAATATTTATATGATACACTTCCTATAAATTCTATAGTAACTTATGACTTCAGCAAACATATATATTTTCATAGACTTTTATATTTCAAGACCATACTAAATAAGGATTATACAAGGAGAGAATGATGTCAAACAAATCTCAAATTATTGTTGCTCTTTTTGTTTTGCTTTCTCTTGTTCCTTCTCAAGCCAAAGGTTAAGACAACACTAAAATTCTACTTTCTACAATGTCTATTTCACTTTCCATGACATATAATAAATATCATTTTATTTTATCATAATATATATATATATATATATATATCATAGTATCTTTTATTTAATATTTTTTCAGTTGTAATTTATAGTATCATTTATTAAGTTTCTAAATATATAAATTTAATTTAGAAAATACGGAAACATATATTCAAACTAAGACAAAAAGATAAAAAAAATTAACTTGGTATATTCGAAACTTCTTCCTTCTCTTTTATATGAAATGAGTAATTTTCTGCTATGTTGTTCGGACTTTTCAAAAATATTATCGCACCCATATCAGATTCTTAAAAAATACATTATTTTGAAGGATTCGATACGTATCCAATAATATTTTAAATGAGTCCAAGCAACATAGATTTTTTTTATATCTTCTTTCATTCTTGTTTATGTATCTATACTTCTCACTATCCTTTTTTTTTCCTTTTATTGAATGTAGAAAATGTAAATGGTTCAGAAGAAGCATGTGAATATTTGGGCTCATGCACAAGTAATGAAGATTGTGAACAACCATGCAAGAAGTTGGGCTTTGGTGTGGCTTTATGTGTGCCTAATCCTAATTTTGGTTCAGGTGGAAGTGTTTGTTGTTGTCCTTTTCAAAAAAGAATAATTAATTCAAATAGTCGCACGTCCAATCGCTTTAATAGGATTAATCGTGACAGAAACATGATAGGCCAACGTTCAACCTCGTGTTGTATCGAACCATGAACCATCGAGATCTGTCAAGATCGAGACCGAGCGAGATCCAGGGAAGCTTACCGAGCCAAATAACGGAAAGCCGAAATATCATAAACGGGCGAGTATCACATCGGAAATCTCGGCACATATCAAGAAGAGACCGATTAATTAGCTAATCATGAGATTTCTTACTGTATTTAGAATTGTATCGAGGGTAGGACTCTCCTACTATGTAAAAGGGGTCTGATCATTTGTAAAATAGATCATATTTATACAATAAAAAGCAATATACTAACTCTAGTTTGTATTATCTTGTTATTCTCTTCTTTATCAGTTGAAAATTCACTTGATTCAAGGGTGATCGACATCGAGGGCCAAGGTTATTCAAAAATCAAAATGTTCGGTTTGTATTTATTTCTTTTGCAGTCAAATTCAACATTAATATCGATCTTCTTAAATTGTGCCAAGTTATATCAAGTATCCTTAAAACCACGTGTAAATTTAATTGTTATCCAATTTTAGGGCAAACAATAGGTCTAAATAAAGCGTATTGAATAGAGAAAATTGAGGCGGCCCTAATGCGATAACAAACGTACAAAAACAACAACAACAACAACATAGTGAAATTTCACAAGTATAGTTTGGGAAGGATAGCGTGTACGCAAAAGCGAATCCAAAATTTAAACTGTATGGTTCAACATTTAAGGTTCTTAACGTTAGGCTTATTATTTCTTTGAAGTTACGAATTCATATCTATTATTTGATGTAACGTTAGTAAATTTTTATGTACAAATTTATACTCCACATCAATAGTTATGGGTCCAGTTGAACCTGTAGACATAAAGCTACATCCACCCCTGCATGTACGTGAATTTTACCTTTACCTTGTGCACTAATACACTCTCGACTCAAAGCAAGCATAATCATAGCAATTTAGAGAAAACATAAACAAAATGAATATCTTAGTAGAAAGTCGTCATTCTTTACTAGGTGGATTTGATTAGTGGGATTAATAAGTTTAATACATAAAGGAAAAAAAGAGAGTCTAAAATGATCCTTTATATTTGAGAGTATGCCTAAAATAGTTCCTTAAATATAAGGTTTAAGTCATTTTTGTCCTTTAATTATCAATTCTTAAAAATTTCTAAAACCCTCGCCTTAAACCCCAACAGAGACAACAACATCTCTCTCTTCCTCTACACAATGGATCCTTCAAACAACAACAATGTCTTCAACGACAACTCCGACATCTGCGAACAGCTTCTCCAACGTTACACTAAATCCTCCGCCCTAAATATGGCATTTAGCTCAAGTCATGATGATAACAAATAAGTCTCAGTCAAATACACAATAAAATCATCAATCGGGACGGACCAAGTCACAATCTTCAATAGTAAATAATCCAACGCTCGTCGTCAAACGCATGTCTCACCTCAATATAGCACTATGATGTGCAAGTCTGGGGTTTCAAACCCTCAAAATATTATTTACAAGTATTACTCACCTCGAATCGGCTAATTCCCTAGCTCGCAACACCTTTTCCATTCGAATTGGCCTCCACACATGTCGAATGTATCCAAAATCAAAATGAATACGTCCAATATGCTAAGGGAATAAAACCCAATCAAAAACAATCAAAAAATATCAAAAATATCAAAATTAGAAAAAACCCGAGCCCCGAGCCCACATCTCGAAACTTAGAAATTTTTATATCAACGGGTTCCTATCTCACCACGAGTTCATACATACCAAAAGTTCTCAAATCCAACTCCAATTGGTCCTCCAAATCCCCAAATCAAAATTCTAAAATCCCAAGCCCTAATTAATCCATTTGTAGCTTAAGTCCCATGATTTCTAGGTAGATTCGTAATAGAAATGAGTTTTAAGTTCAAAAATCTTACTTCCAATCGTTTCCCTTTGAATCCCTCTTTAATCCCCACCAAGAAGCTCTCAAAATGATCAACAATGGGTAAAACTAGACCCAAAATCGCGACTAAAATGACTTAGAACATTCTACCCAGGTATGTGTTTTCCTTCATCGCGATCGTGGCACTAGCCTCACGATCGCGAAGAACAAATTTTAAAATCCCAACAATTACACTACGCGAATGCGATCGGGACCATACGAATGCGATGCTTCTGCCTCCTACACCTTTGCGATCACGATCAAACATACGCGAACGCGATGCACAAATGGCCTTCAACCCATCTTCCTCTACACGATCACGTGTTCCATATCGCGAATGCGATTCACTACTCCCCAGCCTTATGCTAACGCGAAGCCTCACACGCAAACGCGAAGGTTTGGTTTTGGCCTTCCTCAAACCCTTCTATGCGATCGTGGTACACCCCACGCAATCGCGAAGAGCAACTCTTCTACAACACTAAACATGCAATTTCTGCAACTTTCAAATTACAAAAACGGTTCGATTAACCACTCGAAACTCACCCGAAGCCCCCGGAACCTCAATCAAAAGCACCAACACATCCTAAAACCTTATTCAAACTTGTTCTAATCATCACAATACCTCAAACAACATTAAATCACTCAAAACACATCGGATTCAAGCCTAAGTTTTCAAAATCTTCCAAAATATGCTTTTGATCATAAACCCAACCAAACCATGTCTGAATGACCTAAGATTTTGCACACACCTCCGAAATGACACAACGAAGCTACCACATCTCCCGAAATTGCATTCCAACCCCCCATATCAAAATCTCACCTACCAACCGGAAATCGCCAAAATATCAACTTCGCCAATTCAAGCTTAGTTCTACTCCGGACCTCCAAAACCTATTCCGATCACACTCCTAAGTTAAAATTATCTCCCAAAGCTAACTGAACCATTAGAATCACATCTGAGCCCTCTAACACATAATGGTTGACTTTTCCAACTTAAACCTTCTTAAAAGAGACTAAGTGTCTCAAACCCTCACCGGAACTAACCCGGATTCAATTCAACTAACCCGATACCTCAAAACACATATGAACAAAGCAAATATGGGCAGAAATAGGGAAATGGACCGATAACGCATGAGATAACAGGTTGGGTCGTCGCACAAAATCATGAATACTCTTATAAATTTATATTCTCACTTTATTAATTCACTTAATTGTGGTAAATTTATATACTTTGGTATAAATATTCAGCACGGTAATTTTTACCCTCTTGCACTATATATGTGACGACCCAAAGGAGTCATCTCCGGATTTCTCCCCTTTTCGCGCTTCTGAGGCCTTGAAAACCTCACTTATAGTTGCCTCGATTTGCATGCACATTCCGGGCGCGTAGCCGGAAAACTTTTATGTTGAAATATGTGAATTCTATGAAAAATTTGAAAAATTTTGATATTTATATGATTAAAATTGACTTTGGACAATATTTTTGGTAAACGGACCCGGATCCGTGAGTTAGGAAAAAGATAGAAATGCGGTGATAACCCCTTTGGGTCGTCATAATATATGATCATAAAAATTATCCCATGGAATATTAACGGGTAAATGTTATATTTTACATATTCAACGTAAATGTTGAGTTCCTATTGACACAACCTAAGAATACTTCACCTATTTACTTTTCATACGTTGAGTTCCCTTAAATTTCGATTTTGCCACTGCTTTCACATTATGTTATTAGTAATTTACTATTAGGCTATTATATAAACCGCTCATTTAAGTTGTCCTCGCGATCAGACATACATTTTAATTGGCTTATTTATCATTTAAACATTTCAAGTGACTGTTAAATAAATTAAATATACATCCAATTTGCAATTAAAAAATTTGATATTTGTAATTAACAAAGAAATATACTTAAAGAAAAGAAAAAAAAATCTTTTTTCTATAATTTTAAGCGCACCAAGGGCTCTGTACCTTTTCCCATTCTTCTTCTTCCTTCCGCCCTATCTCTCTCTCACCTCATATCTCTCTTTCATCCCTAAATCAACAAAGCTAATATGATAGAAAATATTCCAATAGTTAACAATTTATATATGTAAAAGAGAAACAAAAATCAATATTATGTATCCTTCCCCTACACCGTCTTTTGAAAATTAAATCAAAATGAAGTTTTTCTCTCTTTTGCTACTTCTCTCTCCTTTTTAATCTCGTCATTTCCACCATTAGTATATCTCAATGCAATGCAAACTCTCCATTACTAAAAATACGTAATTCTTCTATCTTCGTTTTAGTCTCACACCACTTTCACATTCCCTCGCCATTCTCATAAACAAATATACTGAGAAGATAGAAACCAAAAAGCATGTTCTTGTGGAAAAACCTAGGTTAGAGCTCGTGAGTACAAATTTTGGTAAAATAGTACGGTAGAACCTAGTCACAAGTAGGGGAGTTAGAGAGAAGAAAGAGGAAGTGGTAATTATGTTTTTCAATTTGGGTATAAAATGAGACCAAGGAAAAATTAGGAATTACATCCAATTATTACCGCCAGTAATGGGTTAAAATTTGAGGCAACGTGTTGTTACATGAGTGTGAAACATGCGATATGCCAAGTCATACGTGGGTGTTTAGTCGACGCTCTTAATAGACATATGCAGCATTTAGTTCGTCATTGGCTACTATGTCCGGCTGATCGTTGATGACAACTTAAAAGGGTGATTTATGTATCCATTTCACAATCTAGCAATCACTTTTCAGAGACGAATACACATAAAATTATGTTTTGTACCGATAGGGGCAGCCCGACAAGATCTATGAAAATTAAGAATACCACCTTGAAAAGGAATAAACAAAGAATTACTTCTATTAACAAAATGAGAAGGAAAATTCAACTTTAGTGAATCATTTGATTTCAGATTTAAATTCACGCAGAGTTAAAAATATTTGGTGATATCTTTTTATTTGTCCAAGCTTTGATAAATAGAGCTAATCGATACTTGTGTTAGTTGAAAATAGCAAATATCCTATGAAACTAGTCGAGGTGTGCGGAAACTACACTACACCACTGTGACGACCCGGCCCGTCGTCGCGGGAATTACCACCCCGTTATGTTGTAATTTCATATTTTATGCTTTTATATCAGTGTTAGAGTCTATCGGGTGAGTTAGGAGTGATTTGGATTGAAAATGAGGCATATAGCCTTTTTGAAGGAAACTTGAATATGGAAAGTCAACCCGAAGTTGACTATTTAGTTAGAGGGCTTGAAATCGGATTCTGATGATTTGGTTAGTTCCGGGAGGTGATTTGTGACTTAGGGGAGCGATCGGAATTGAATTTGGAGGCCGGTGTAGAAATAGGCTTGAATTGGCTAAGGTTGAATTTTGGCGAAATCCGAACGGTAGGTGAGATTTTGATCCGGGGGTCGGAATGGAATTCCGACAGTTGCAGTAGCTTCGTTATGTGATTTTGCATGTGCCTGCAAAATTTCAGGTCATTCGGGCGTCGTTTGGTCGGGTTTTGATGGAATGTGTAATTCGGAAAGTTTTAAAAAATTTAGGCTTGAATTCAATGCGAATTATGGGTTTTGATGTTGTTAGATGTGTTTTGAGGATTTGAGCAAGTTCAAATAAGGTATTAGGATGTGTTGGTGTGTTTGGATGAGGTCCCGGGGGACTCGGGGTGTTTTCGGATGGCTAAACGGGAGAAAATGTGGAAAATTGCAGGTTTGGGATT